>OVAP01001729.1:0-22436 GCA_900406295.1 Aurinia saxatilis | reverse complement strand
CCAAGAGCCTTGCTCGTCAAAGAGAACTCAAAAAGCTTGCAATGGTTGTAGCCATGTGGCACCCCATCGGCTTGTGATGTCCCACAAATCTTCTCGAACCTATCAATGTGATCGATGGGATTTTCGTGCTCATCTCCATGGAAAGGTCTTTGCTCCATTAGCTGAATGAGTTGCGGCTTGATCTCATAGTTCGTCTGAGTAAGAGGAGGGAGGACTATCGGTGATCTCTCCTTGTAGAAAGTATGAGGCTTGTCCATTCCTCCAATTGTGACCACTTGCTGATTCCTTTCAGCCTGCATTCGCCTCATCTCCTCATGCATTCTGTTGTTATCTTCTCTCATCCTAGCATTGTCCTCAGCAATTCTCTTCATCTCTTCTAGCATAGTTGTGAGGATAATTTCTCCTGGCACTGTGGCTGTTTATTACTTAGTTTTCTGGTTGTTTCTTTCGACTCTTTCTAACTCGGTGTGGTCTAAAAGCTCTTTAGAACTGTCACTCCTCAAGTGCATAAACCTGAAACACCAAAAAGAAAAACCGGAAAGAAACTAGTTAATAAATAGTTAAGATAAAATAAAACCAAAGAAAAGTAAATAAAATTCTAAAACTAAAGCAGAATTCGATAAACTATTATGCAAGTTTTAATTGGTCCCCGACAACGGCGCCAAAACTTGATACACAAAAGTTTACCCTTTGTATTTAACCGCAAGACACAGCTAAAGTGATGTAGTACTTAGGGATCGAATCCATAAGGATCAATAAATTGCAACTAATTAATAAACTCTAAATAAATTCTAGGACAAGTGTTTTAAATCACTAATTATCAATGACTTACAGATTTTGGGGATTTAAACAATTAATGGTAAAGCTAGGCTTTTGGGACTTCAGATTTAGACTCAAAACAGCAACCAGACGCGTCGAGTGTCAATCGACACCCTATTGGTGTTGATCGACACCGCACGGGAAATTCAGGTACCAACTTAATTCTTGAACATGAAACCTTAATGTAATACATACCAACTTCCATTGAGTATGTAATCTATGATTAAGACCTAGAAAACCAAATTCCTTTGTGAGTTCAAATGGATTAAACATGCATTAAACCTATGTTCAGTTGTTCATAAATTATCTTTGCCAAATTCCTTTGTGAATAGATAATCTACTACTACTAATATTTGTTTCAGCGATTACTAACACTTCATGTACAATAATTACCTATGATCTAGGCTCTAGGTGATCAATCAAGAGCTAGCATTAATCTTAATCTATAGGAAGAATTAAAGGTTCAACCTAAATCTACCATATGGCTATCAATTCTTCATCTAAATACTAGGAACCCTAAGCCTAACAAAAAGATCTACTCAGACATAGCTAAGCAAGACATCAAGCAATTAATTGAAAAGAACATGCAATAAGATGACCAAAGAAGGTGTAAGAAATTCTCCCTTACAAAAACTCTCAAAGATAAAAATAAAGCATAAGCCTAAACAATGGCTATAGAAAAGTATTTATAGGGTCTAGGACGGATTTTAGGTTTATAGAATTAACATAAAAAAATTAGAAAAAAATCTTCATCTTGAGATTTAAGGAAATATTGTATTTTCTCCGTAGGGTGTCGATCGACACCTCCTCTGTTTCTTGCCATATTTTCTTCATTTCCTTATTTTGTCTCCTCAAGCTCCATTTTGCTCCATAATTCTTCTAGATCCTTCCCAAGCTCCAAAACTCGTCCATGCACCTAAAATGACTCACCTGGACTCTAATAATAATATATAGACTCTAAAACATAAATAATTCTTATGTTTATAATGATAAAAACCGATAAACTACGAGATATGTCAACCTTCAAACTATTCTTCCGACTTAGTTTTTGAATACAAGCAAAGGCTAAGTTTGGGGGAGTTGATAAGTGGTGTTTTATGCATGTTTTCACCCTCTTTTTACATGTCTTTTAGCTTTGTTTCTTAAGCATTTGTGTTAGTTTGTTACATATTCACTCACTTTGCACATCCTAGTTTGCATTTAGGACCTTGTCTTGCATTTTTGCATTTGCATTGTATATTTGCATGGTTTTAGGTGCTTTTGGAGCTAAGTGGACTTTGAGGATGCTAGAGGATCAAATGGATGAGCAAAGGAGCAAAGAGGAGAGCCAAGGAAGTGAAGAATCCCAAGATCAAGTCTCTGTACCACCATATCGAGTGGGACTCGATATGGTGGACTCGATATAGACGGACCGACTCTATGTACCACCATATCGAGTCTCACCTGATATGGTGGACCAGATATGGTGGGACACCCGATATGAAGGACCTGGTCTGATGGTCTGACGGATCCTTATTTTCTTCCTTTGACCTTATCTTAATCCCCTTTGACCAAACTCTTATCCTATCTTTTAAATACCTATTAACTGTCATTTTTGTAAAAGAAGCTGGATTTTTATCCTTATCTCTTTGAGAGAAGAACACAAAAATTCTCTCTTCTTTGTACCCTTGAGATCTGATTTTTATGCTTAAAGATTTGATATTTGTTTTCTCAAATTCATCTATCTTAAATTTATTATCATTGATTATGATTTCTTTGATCATTTTCTCTATGGATTTCTTGGTCATGAGTGAGTAGTCATCTTATTGGTCTATGGTAATGGTATATTTATGTATGAATAGGTTAGATCTTAATTGGAAATGGTTAGTCTTCATGGAAAGCTAAACTCTAATGATCATTATTGCTTTTCTCACATGAGAGATCATGGAGGAATGATTTAACTTTCACACACCCACAAGGTGTCTGTTGAAATGCTTGAATGAATTAGTGGTTTAATTTTACCTTGGTTCACCTTAGCTTCTTGTCTTATTAAAGTTGTCCCTTTTTTAGAGACCATACTGGTACATATTTTAGGCATCTTCTCATCTTGTTATTTGGAAAGCTTGAATCCAAGGCTTGTCTTGTGATTGTTCTTTAAAGCTATTTCATGCGGGAGACCAATGGAGTATAGATCACTTAGCTTCCATACAATAAGGTGCTTGAATAGATGAGATGTCTCTGAATGCTTGTTTCCTTAAACATGTTAGTTATAGGTTGTTATTGTTAGTCTCTTGTGAGAGATCAATGGAGACTAGTTGCTTGTCATCTATTATTGTTTCCAAATGGTTGGGACATGATGAAATACTTGATTGAAATTGACATGTGTTTAGCTAGTGTACACCTTGCATGCTCGAGAGAGAGTAAGGTACCTAGTGGTATATTAGACTCGTTTTTAAAATTGATCATCATAGGTTGATGATTAAGATCATGGCACCAAGAGATTGGGTCAAGCTACACATAGTAGTCCTTTGTCTAGGATGGTTCCCCATTTGTGAATATCTAACCAACTACAAGGTCTATTATGTTCTTGCATGTTTCGTTATTGCCATTACCTGAAGGCCAATATCTTCCCTTATTTGAGTTTGCTTAAGTCTAGCTTCATATTTATCGTTAGTCATTTATTTGCTTGTTTTAATTTTTGTTTGTTACTTGTTTGAAACCTTCTTGATCGCTTTAGCATAGTAGAATTGTAATGTACTCAAAGTGCTGATCTCCTCCTCGCTTGGATTGATACCCTATCACTATCCTACAAAGCTCTTCGGAAACTTGTAGTCATAGCATTATAGGTCTTTGATATCTCGACCTCGACAAGGTTAACATCAAAAATTGACGCCTTAAATAAGACTTGAATTTCGCCAAAGTGGACATACCATTGGCACATATCACCTAGTCATTGACGTAGATCAAAACAAGAAGTTTAATAGCAACCTTCCTATAAATAATTCGGGAGTAATCTGCGTAAGACTTAGAGAGATCAAAACCAATAAGCGCAGTAGTGAATTTTGCAAACCAACATCTGGGAGCTTGTTTAAGCCCGTAAAATGACTTGCGAAATCTGCACACTTTAGACGAATCATGATGTTTAAAACCAGACAAAAGCTTCATGTATACTTCCAAATCGCCATGGAGAAATGCGTTATGAATATCCATTTGGTGGACTTCCCATTTGTATTTAGCTGCTAAAACCAAAAGATCACAAACTATAGCCATTTTTACAACTGGGAAAAACGTCTTGTCATAATCTACTCCCTCTTTCTGTCGATTGCCAAGGATGACAAGACGTGCCTTATGACGTTCCAATGTCCTATCTGCTTTGTATTTTAACTTGAACACCCATTTGGAGCCAAGAGCAACCTTTCCAGGCGGTAACGATGTAATAGCCCTAGTATGGTTTACTTCAAGAGAACCGACCTTACTGCCCACAGCATCTCGCCATTTCTTGACATGGATTGCTTGAGAGTAGCTCTGTGGTTCATCGGAGGCAGTGGTAGCTGCGAGAAAAGCTTGGTGGGATGGTGAGAACACATGGTTCGATACCTAATTAACCAGAGAATACACTTTCTTACCTGAGACCGTTTCGAAAGACTGGTCGATGGGACATGAGGAGAGAGGTGAGGGGTTTACTTGAGCAGTGTTGAGAAGATAATTATTAAGTCATTTGGGAGGATGTCATGTTCGCTGTTCGCGATTTATTGTGGAGGCAGAAAATAGTTCGGTATAAATAGATTGAACCGGGAGAAGTGTTACAGGAAAATTGACCGGTTCAGACAAATTAACCGGTTTGGCCAAATTAAACGATTCAGAATTGGTAACCGGTTCTGAAACAGAAACCGGCCTTGCAATAGCCTGTGATTTTCCAGAAACAGAGATATTTCTCGGAGAGAAGGAAACATTGGAGGTAGCTGATACATTGCGGGAGCTTTCCTTGTCGTCAGAGCTAGCAGGAGGGATGAGCCAGTCATCAACTTCATAGATAAGAAAATTCGTCGAAGAAAAATTCTGATTTATTTGCAGTGGTAAAGTGGCAAAGGAAAACACGTCCTCATTAAAAATCACGTCCCTGGAAATGATGAATTATTGTCTCTCAATATCATAGGCCTTCCATCCTTTCTGTCCAAATGGGTAACCAACAACAACAATGTCTACTTCTATAGATAAACTTGTCTTTGTCTCTTTACCGAATGTGAGTATAACATGAGCATTCAAACATCAAGTCGTACGATGGGGGCTATCCATGGATAATTTCATAAAGGACACTCATTTGGCTCTTGTAACGTTCAAAATGTGTCAATGCTCTCTTTCGATACGTCTATTTGGTTCTGGATTGTCTACGCATAATGTTTGATGAATCATACCACTAGTCCCAAAATATGGTGCCAATCACATGAATTCTTTGCCATTTTCACTACGAACAATTAAAAGATTTTGCAAACTGGTTTTCGGTCATAGCAAAGAAGTTTTAAAAAATGGTTGGCACCTCTGATTTGTCTAGACGGATCGTTAGGGATAGTCTAGAATTGTAAGAAAATAAACTGCTCCACAAAAATTAGGAATTCGGTATGGTCCCAGACATTGCAGTGAATAAGAGAAAAACATTCCATTGATTTATTTGAACTGTCTAAAAACACTTCACGAGTTTTTTGCCCTAAAACACGTGTCACAAGGACTAGTGCCAACTGATTTTAGTGGCAAAGGAGATAAAAAAAACTTCAAAGAAGAAAACACAGAAATCGAAGGATGTCCAAGCCGTCGATGCCATAAAGTCTGATTCATATAACTTGAGACCCGATGAACTTGAGCAGACATGACCTCTTTAAAATAGTAAAACCCATCACGTTCTCACCTGCACCAATCTGGGTTCTCATTAAACGGTCCTGTAAATACATAAAGTATTGGCTAACAATGCATAACACTTAGCCGATTTTAAGAGCTTAGATACGGACATGAAAGAGCAATGTAAGTGGGGCACAAGCAAGACATTTTCAAGGATGATTTTGTCAGATAATCTCAAAGTACCAATATGAATACCAAATGTTTTGCTGCCATCCACAAAAGTAACAGCACAAGGTTGAATTCCGGTGACATCATCAAGAATAGAGACATCTTGTCATGTGGTGAGATACTCCAGTGTCAAGAAGGAGGTCACCATGATGCTTACCAGAAAGCCTGTCTGAGGAATTAAAGGACTTTTTGAACCATTAGTGATAGGATTCTCCACTGTTCGGAAGTAAACTCGGGTAACGAAGAGGAGTTCAAGGTAGTCGCATGAGCCGTCGTTGCGTTTTCATCAAAACCTCGTCCACGTCCTCTGTTTGCAAATTAGCCGTTGCGACCGCGTGTGCTTCCCCTGCTACGTTCGGTGTATCATTCTGGGAAGCCTACAAGTTGCCAACAGTTGGCCTTTTCGTTGTTGG
The DNA here is from genome assembly GCA_900406295.1 of Aurinia saxatilis. Lineage (NCBI taxonomy): Eukaryota > Viridiplantae > Streptophyta > Magnoliopsida > Brassicales > Brassicaceae > Aurinia > Aurinia saxatilis. Next base: position 16,164 of record OVAP01001729.1, on the reverse strand, counting down.
AGCGTCCACAATAAGTACAGAGAAAATGCTTGTCTCTCGAACGAGGTACCAAGGCTTGTCATGGAGCAACATCAAAACGTGTGGAGTTATTCTTTGGAGAGGCATCCCTTCGAGTTATGAAGCCCACTGCTTCATGGTTTTGTTCACGACTTTGTGAGGTCAACAATCTTTGTTCTTCGTGGATAACACAAAAATGGGTTTGAGTGAGATCAGGTAACGGGTCAGTGTCGATGATGGTTGTGCAAACATTGCTTTAATGAGATTCGTCGAGTCTCATTAAGAACTGAAACTTTTGTTTATCTTGTTTTTTCCGAGTTCGGAACCAACACCACAAGTGCCCGCGGGACTGTATTGGTATGCTTGAAGGTCTTCCCACATGCTAGAAAAGTGACCATAATAAGCCATCACTGTTTATCCATTATGACCACACGACGCAGGGTCAGCTTTGAGTTGGTGTACACAAACCTTGCCAACAGAAAACCTCTTCTTGATGTTTATCCATAGCTAGTGGGAATCATCAATCAACGTCACAATAAAACGTAATTTAGACTCAATTGAGGAACATAGTCATCAGTCATCGAATTGTTTGTCTTCCAGACTTCAAAATCTGAACTTTCAGGATCGGGTTTAAGACAAAAGCCATCAATGAAGACTGTCTTCTTTTTTGCTTGGAGAGTGTTACAACAAAAGAGACGATCAGAACAACAACATGCTAGGATCGAGAGAGGAAAACAGAACAACGATCGCAACACATATATTTATCAAACAAGAAAAAACTTTTAAATTTTTTCAGAAATGATGTTTTAAGAGACGTTTTAGACATAGAAGAAACAATTATCAAAGTCAATCCAAATTGAGATACCTCAGAATCCCTCGTTTGGGCTTAGGTACCTCCCTCTGAGGAAGAGGGTTTGGTTTTTTTTTTTTAACTTTCCTTAATTGCCTCCATAGAAACAGTTTTTCTGCAAGAAATCAGTGAGAATATTGAAATTCTAGCTACCTTTCCTAAAAATCTCTAGGGTTCTTCGTCTTTGTGGTTTTTCCTTCAAGCTTAAGTGTCGGCGTGAAGCACACCGCTACATTTACATCTACGACTTTCAATGGCGGCGGCTCTGGACACGGCTTTGGAGGCAATGTCGCTTGCATATGAGGATGTCCCCTTCGTCCTGCCAGATCTTCCAGAATATCGTTCAACAAACGAGAATGCTATGAGTATCATGGGGCGACTTCTCAACCCTAATCGCCAAAAGATGTCTAGTTTCATCCTAGACATGCCAATAAAATGGGGTTTGTACAACAAGGTCCGAGGCGTGGCCATCACGAAAGAGCAGTTCCAGTTCTTTTTCAAGTACGAGGAGGACCTGAATGAGATCTTGGATAAAGGCATGTTCACTTACAATGAATGGTCGGTTGTCATTGCTCGATGGGTAGATCCGTTCCCAGAGGAATACCTACAACGTCACGCAGTTTGGATCCATCTCCGCCCTATACCGATTAACTATCGCACGATTCCAGCTACTGAAGCTCTCGGTGGCATTGTTGGGGAGGTGAAAGGTGTGGATTTTGACCCAACAAAGGCCCAACCTTTGGACTTTGCACGCGTTAAGGTGATGTTTGATGTTTCCCTGCCTGTCATGCGGTGGAAGAATCTCGATCTTCCTTGTGGGGGGGGGGGAAAACTAAGATCCTTTTTTATTTTGAAAAAATCCAGAAGAGGTGTTACTCGTGCCAAAGTCTCACACATGAAAACACCAACTGTCCGTTTGCTGTGAAGAATAAGGAAACGATCCCAGTGAAGCAACCTCACCTTACCGTTTCTGACCCACTGTTTGGGATCCTACGTGAGGATCAAGTGGAAGCTAATCCTTCAACGGGGAGACCGAAAATTCACCCCGATGTCCTCAATGAGATGCGTCGCTATCTGTCAATCCCTGATCCCATCGAGAAACAACATAGAGAAGTAAGGGTGCAGAAACAGGTCGCTGAATTAGAGCAGACTGAAGATGGTCAGAGATCATTAGCAATGATTACTGACGAGCGACTCCCTACCACCAATGTCGCTTTAATCTCCAAAAGTGATGCTGTTGGTGACCTTGCTCTGATTCACCGCTGCGGCGGAGTCTGGAGAAGTGAATTCTAGAACTACAGACATATTGGCACCTTCTAAAATGCAGGAAGCCCTTAGGGGTTCAATTACGAGCACACACCAACATGTACTTGAGACACGATTTCGCCCCCAACATATCAACTCTGTTTCCCCTGCTGCCACCATGCAGTTTGCTGTTGGTACTTCAAGTTCCATTGGCAGACGCTCAACTGCTTCCTCGTCTGTAGTGTCCAAGGCCAGGAAGAGTACGGGCGTCAGAGGAAACTTAAAGCCCTAGGCCTCATACCAGAGGGCTCTCGTGATAAAGATGAGACTATGGTTAGTGGAAGCTCTAAACGTAAAGCCTTGGATAAGGCTCTAAAACTATCCAAACTTGCTAAAATTAGCTCCCATATGGTGGTCCCAGAGGAGGGACCGCTGCACCATTAATGCGCATTATGAGCTGGAATTACCGAGGGATTGGTGGTCCTAAGGCAATTCAGCGATTGAAGGAGTTGCGCCGGGTGCATTCTCCGGATATCATGTTTCTTATGGAGTCAAAAAAATGGGAAAGAAAGAGTTCTAAGAGTTCAGAGAGAATTGAGTTACGAGAATGAGTTCACAGTAGATCCTATTGGTACGAGTGGAGGCTTGGTGCTGTTCTGGACACGAGGCTACCAACTGGATATTTTACATGCGGATAAGAATCTAATAGACACACATATTACCTTTGGTTCATTGGTGTTCTTTGTTACTTTTGTTTATGGTCATCCTGTGGCCAATTTGAGATGTGCGGTGTGGGAACGCTTTTCCCGCATTGGAGTGAGTCGGGATAGCTGTTGGTGTATCATGGGTGACTTTAATGACATCCTACATAGCTCGGAGAAGTTGGGTGGCCCGGAGAGGAAAGCTCCAGCTTGTAGAGCTTTTGTGGACATGATCAGTTGCTGTCGCATGACAGAATTAGTGAGTCGTGGTAATGAGTTCTCTTGGGGTGGCAAACGTAGCAACGACACTTGGGTCCAATGTCGTTTAGATCGTTGCTTTGGAAATGCAAACTGGTTCCATCACTTCCCTAAATTGAACCAATGGTTCTTAGGAAAGTTTGGATCAGACCATCGGGTAGTACTGATTCGACTACTCACCGATAACGATGCCAAGAAAGGCCACTTCCATTTTGATCAAAGATGGGCAGAGGACTCTTCGTTAAAAGCCCTGCTGAAGCGTGAATGGAGACCCGGTTTGGGAGCTAATACAATGAAAGTGATGGACAAGATAGGTCATGTCCGGAGGAAAATTAGTGCGTGGAAAAAAACAGATTTCTCTAATGCATCAGAAAAAATCTCAGCGTTAAAAACAGAGTTGGAAATTGAAGAGAGTGCACGTTTCCCCTGTTTTAGTCACATGGATATCCTAAAGAAAGAAATCGCCATTGAAGAGAAAAAGAAGAAGTGTTTTGGAAGCAAAAGAGTAGGGAGAAGTGGTTACATGACGGGGACCGTAATTCAAAATTCTTCCATTCATCCGTAAAGAGCACCAGAATACGCAACACCCTTCACTTTTTTATCGATGATAATGGTGTGGAACATCGTTCTGAGGAAGCTAAAGGCCGAGTTGCTGCTGATTACTTTCGCAACTTATTCACATCTGCTCACCCCTCAAGCCTCGAGGAAATGCTTTAAGGTATGCAACCAAATGTGAAAAGTAATATGAACCACATGCTTACAAGACTGGTCACAAAGAAAGAAATACGCGAGGCTGTTTTTTCGATCAAAGGGGGTAGTGCACCGGGTTCGGATGGCATGACGGCTTTCTTTTACCAAACATATTGGGAGATTGTAGGTGATCAAGTCACCAAGGAAGTCCAAGAGTTCTTTTGTACAAAACAAATGCCTACCAAATGGAATTACACGGAGATCTGTTTACTACCAAAAACAGAAAATCCAACAAAGATGTCTGAGCTACGCCCAATCAGCCTGTGCAACGTTCTCTTTAAGATTGTTTCTAAGGTGATGGTGAATCGTCTTAAACCTTTCTTGCCACAGATTGTATCAAGCACTCAATCTGCCTTTGTCTCGGATAGGCTCATTTCGGACAACATCTTGATAGCCCATGAGTTAGTCCACGGTTTGAAAACTCATTCTCAAATTTCCAAGGAGTTTATGGCTTTAAAGACTGATATGTCTAAAGCATATGATCGTGTTGAGTGGAGTTTTATCCGAAAAATGCTCCATACTTTGGGTTTTGATACATTGTGGATCGCCTGGATTATGGCTACCATAGAATCTGTATCCTACACAGTGCTAGTAAATGGACAGGCTCATGGTTTGGTTAAACCGCAGAGGGGGATACGGCAAGGCGACCCTATGTCTCCGTTTATTTTCGTCTTGTGTACTGAGGCTCTGATACATCTCCTTCAAGTCGCTGAGTTGGAGGGTGGACTTGAAGGCATCAAGTTCTCCAATGATGGCCCTTCGATAAGTCACTTATTATTCGCGGACGATAGTCTCTTTACCTGTAGAGCAAATACGGAACAATGCATGGCCTTATTGGATTGTCTTAACCGTTATGGTAGCATGTCTGGTCAAGTCATTAATCTTGTGAAATCATCTGTCACTTTCAGTGGCCATATAAAGGAACATATCAAAGCAACGCTTAAGCATATGCTAGGCATCCACAATGAAGGTGGGATGGGAGTTTACCTTGGCTTACCGGAGTGCTTCAGCGGTTCTAAGCAAAAACTATTGGGATACATACAGGACAGACTTACACATCGACTAAGCGGTTGGTATGCAAAATCTCTTTCACAAGGTGGGAAGGAAATTTTAATCAAATCAGTGGCCCTTGCAATGCCGATATACGCTATGTCCTGTTTCAAGTTAACTAAAGATCTTTGCCATAAGATGATGAGTGCCATCGCGGATTTTTGGTAGAACAGCTTGGAACATCGTAGGAAAATCCATTGGGTTAATTGGGAACAGTTGTGCTTAGATAAGAAGGACGGTGGAGTTGGCTTTAAGGATTTGGTTCGTTTTAACCAAGCCCTTCTCGCTAAACAAGCATGGAGGTTATATCAACATCCAGAAAGTTTGTTTGCTCGTCTCTTCAGAAGTCGTTACTATGCTCAATCGGATATCCTGACGGCACCCATGGGAAAAAGGCCCTCTTATGCTTGGCGAAGTATTTTGTTCGGCAGAGACCTACTGGGACGTGGACTACAAAAAATGATTGGATCGGGTCTTGATACTCGTGTATGGTCTGAAAACTAGATAATGGATAAGCATCCCCGCCCACCTACTCCTTCAGCTGATTTTCTAGACCTTACCTTGCGTGTATCTGATCTTATTCATCCCCAAACCGGTCATTGGTATAATGAATGTGTTGCTAATCTGTTCACTGCGGAAGATCGAGCCAGGATACTAAATATCAAAAGACATCGTAGGATTCCGGACCGTTTCATATGGGCTTTTAACAAATCTGGTTCCTACTCCGTTAAGTCTGGGTACTGGTTTAGTGGTCAAATATCCGAATCAAAACTGCTACAAGAAGCCTCAGCTCAACCCTCTCTAAATCCACTGAAGAATAAATGTTGGTCCATTAAAACAGCTCCGAAAATTCGGACATTCATGTGGAAAGCTCTCAGTGGCGCCTTGGCTGTCCCGAAGAGACTACATACGCGAAGAATACACGTTGACCCTCACTGCAGCCTATGCCAAGCAGATAATGAATCTATTAATCACATCATGTTTACTTGTCATGTTGCTCGACAAGTATGGGCCCTCTCATGTATACCCTTCCCATTGGATGGGTTTCTGGAAGAAAACTTGTTCGAGAACTTACTATATATCTTCCAAGTGATGGACGACTCTTGGTTCCATTTACAGATACGGACGTCTCCTCCATGGATAATTTGGCAACTCTGGAAACACAGAAATGGCTTTATCTTCGAGCAGAAACAGTTCACACCTCTGGAGATAGCAAGGAAGGTTGAACAAGATGTCATGGTTTGGCTAGAGGCCAATAAACCCCCACTCCCGCCTGAAGAATCTCCAAAGACAATCCCTCCATTGTGGGAACCTCCTTCCCAGGGATACGTCAAATGTAATGTGGGCATCAAATGGTGCAAACGTTCTACAACCGCATGAGTTTCATGGGTTGTTTGCGACTCTCAAGGTTCGGTACTTTTGCATTGCAGAAGAGCGTTCTCGGCCATCCCATCCAGACTTGCAGCTGAAGTCTGCGGGTGGACATTGGCTTTCGAAAGTATGGTCAACATATGTTATAACTTTGTGTCCTTTGCAGCCAACACACCTGAAATCATCAAGACAATCCATAAGCCAAAAGACTGGCCTGCAACTGCACTTCTAATCGATCATATTCTTGACTGCCTCCGCATCAACTCTGACTGGCATGTCGAGTTAGAACAAGAATCGGCAAATCAGGGAGCCAATGCCATAGCTGAGAGTGTGGTTAAGGATGGTAGGTCACAATCATACATTGCTCGAGGTGCTCCATCGTGGTTACTAGCGCTTTTCAACTCGGAAGCGCAAAGCAGTCCTAGTTAACTATTTCCTCTCTTGTTTAAGTCTTTCTTCAACTCTGTTCTGGTGTTCTGTTTTTCCTCTCTTTTGGTTCATGTTGACTATAGTAGTTACACTGTCGTGATTACTTTCAGTTTACATTAATATATCCCTTTTGATGAAAAAAAAAAAAAAAGGAGAAGTTCTAAGAGATGACAAAATATGAAATTTGTGTGTTATACATGTTTGATAACAAAACTATTTATACAAGCTAATGGTTGGTCCTTTCTTAGAGATAATATTGTGTATATTAGGAAATAGGATCAATCATTATACATTCCAAAATACATGATATTATCTCTATTATACACTCCCTAGATAATATCATATTGTACTGAACTTTATAAAGTTTTGTAGAACTTTGTAGACAAGTTTTAATATATATATATATATATATATATATATATAATATTCTATTTTTTAAAAAAGAAATAACAATCTATATATAATAGCAAACTGACTTTTGTGCACGCTGACATCAGCAAAATAAATTGGACGGCCCAGATTCGTTTTGAGAGTTAATCTTATGGTTGAGATTTTGTGTGATGACGCGCATGACGTCATCATGACATCAGCGTTAAAAATGATTCAACGGTTTGAATATATTTGCCTTTTCATCGTACGGTGCACAAAATTAGTTCTGATCCAACGGTTCTGCTTTTCCTTAAGTGTTCATCCGACGGTTGTTATTGCTCTTAATGACATCATGTTGCTGAATATTTTTGTCATATCTAACGGCTATGATTGGTTTCCTTTTTGATCCGATGGTCAATCTTTTTTGTTTAATAACTTTTTTAACTGATTTTGTTTTTATTTTTTGCTTATTGCTCTAATATGTTATAGTTTAGTTTTTGATTGAAAATTTTTAATTTATTTTTAATATGTTTCTTTTATATACATTTTAATATGTTATTTTTTTTAATCATCTCAAGTCTTACGTGTTTATAGTTTAAAACTCTCTTTTTCTTAGAATATCAAATATTATTTGAAGATGTTATGAATTAAATATTCAGCCTTGGTCTTTTGAGTTTATATTTATCATTATATCTAATAATCTTTTTTTTATATGAAAATGTATGTTGTTTTTAATGTCATTATATATATATATATATATATATATAATTATTGTTATATTTATCTATATATTATGTTATGAATTATGATAGTTTATCTTGATGTAACTGTTTTTATCTATTAATCGGTGTACGTTCTCTTTTTTCTTTCACACCTTTTGGGGTTTTTTCCCTTCTTTTTCTCACACCCTTTGGTGTATATTATATCATGTCGTTTCTATCTTCTCTGCAGATGTAACTTTTCTGCAAGTTTATTTTTTTGTTTTTTCTGGTTTCGTTCTCGACATCGTCGTGTATCCGTGTCTGTGATGGTGTGGTGGCTGGCTTGATCACGAGATTGTTGCAGTAGAAACAAGTTTGATGAATATTCACCCCATGCCTTTGCTTACATTATGTATGTTGTTTTTTGTTCGACTTGTGATGCATAATTACGTTGTTTTATCACTTGTATCTTCTTTGTATTTATGTTCACTTGTCTATTTTAATTGCATGTTTTGGTTATCAGATAAGGTGTTTGAATGTGTCCGATCTTTGTTGTTTGATGCTGAAGAAGATTTGAAATCAAACTCGTAAGTGACCCCTTTTTTTTACAGTCGCGTAAGAAAAATTTATGTTTCACGGTTGTAGTTGTTATTGTTTAGTAGTTATGTTTTTTTGGTATTTATCCTGTGTTTCAATCTTTTGATTTGATTGTTCCGGTACTCCAGGAACAGAGCATCATCATGCCGGACACAACCATAGTGCAATCGGATGCGGCGTGGAGAGCAACAGAGAGGAGAGGGGGACTGGGATGGCTCTTTTTCAGCGCAAGCAAACAAGTTCTGTCTTGCCAAAACACAACAATGGACTATGTCAACTCCCCTGTTCTACCGGAAGGACTATGTCATTAAGGGAGGCATTGATCACAGCAAGAGAGTTGGGCTACCGGAAGATCAATGTAGAATGAGATTCATTGCAACTGATAAGAGCGATCATCAAGGATGAACCAAATCCGGGAATGCACAGTACACTGGAAGACATCTAGGAGAATAAGAAAAATTTTATTGCTTGAGTTTTACGTATATCCCAAGGAAGTTTAATATTAAGGCCGATGATTTTAAAAATGTATTCCCATCTTCATGATTTTAATTTCCCCTTTTACTAATGGAATCAAAATTATTAAAATTTCAGACCTTTTTTTTGTTGTTAAAACTATTAGCAGTACTGATTTTATTAACGTTTACGTGCATTAAGCAGCATCTACTCTTTTTTTTGGGCAGAAGAGTGCAAAATTTTATCACTTCTTTGTATGTGTTCTTGACTTTTATACTTGAGAACAAGATCAGATCGTCAATCATATTGTAATTTATTTTTTATACGAAAGAAAATAATATATAGTCGAAGGATTCTTTCATTTTGATGCTCTTTTTTATTATTATTCATGTGTTCTGTTTAATAGAAAAAGATGCATATCTGTAAGTTTTTATCGTATATGTAAAGGCGCCCAAAAATCAACCATTGCTCAGTTCTAAGGTAAACAAATGGCTCTATGAATTGATTTAAAAATTGAACAAATACACTTTGTCCACTCTTCCATAGTGTCAAAGACTCAAGAGAAAATCACATTAATTCTTTTTTTGTACTTTTATCCTTTATTTTTTTTCTTTCAATTATACTGAACAAATTAAATTTATTTGAACATTCAAATTAATAATTTTGTGTATTGTCTTTTTTTAATTAAAACCTATTTCACTTTTTATGTCTCTAGCTTCTTTTGTAATTATAAGGTGAATTTTGCATATATTATAGACGTGTTGATAAATCTACGGAAGCTGATTTATTCGAGCAACATTTTGATTTAATTTGTAATAGCTATAATGAATCGGCAAAACTGATTCATGATCTTTATGATAATCGAGGTAGATTTTATTTCGAATATTTTTTGAATGTTTTATTTGCGGAACATATTCTAAACATATTAGTTGCTTTTGTGGAAAACCGCATTCTTATTTTTGAGATTGTAGACGATTGTGTCAGAATTCATAAATTTGTAAAATATCTGTTTTTCACAATTTGAATATGTAATATTTTGAAATATTCCTTTCCAAACAATTTTTTTTCCGTGTATATTGTATATGTTAAATTATATATATTGAAATGTGGTTGATACAATTAACATGAAATCATAAGAAGCTATAGCTGCCAAACACATTTATGTAAAAGTATAATTATCCATTTTTGTTTCATTGGGATCATCATTTATAAAATTTCCAAACTACTTTATATATATATGTTACCCACTGATAAAATATTTTCTTTCAACCGTATGTAACTTTCAATATGTATTTATCTCGTAACTGTTCTTTCACAATTTTTCTAAGGGGGTGTATTGGATCATGAGTTTGAAATGGTTTGATATTTAATGAGGTTTTGGAGAGTTTTGATGATTTGGAAGAATTGTAATAAAATCACCTCAAATTTCACCTAAAACCATGTTATTTGACTATTTCCATTTTTAACTAAGAAACACATATAAAACACCCTAACATCACTCAAAACCAAATGATTAAAATATTTTCAATAACACCGAATTTGATTGTGTTTGTTAAAATCACTACTCCAATAACACTGATTTTGAAAAGGTTTTTAAAAATATATGTTCCAATAACACTGAATTTGTGAAATCACACAAAACCACTCCAAATACATGATCCAATACACCCCCTAAATGTCTTTTGGAGAACATACATGTGTTATGTCTGTTTGTTTTCATATTTTCTTTCGATTTTTTTTGTTTGATGTAATCTGTAGTTTTTTTGTCCCTTCTTTTATGTTTGTCATCGTAACAACATTCTGTTTTTTTTCCTTTCATAATCGGGTCTTCTTGTGGCAAGATAAACTAATGATTATATGATATACTGATTAACTAATTGGTTACGATTACATCATGCTTACTCTGATGAAGTAAAAGAGTCGTGTCTAATGGCTTGCGGAAGAAGATCGAAATATGAAAATTTTCCATCGATGTGCCACAACTCGCAAAGTAAAAAACAGTATAACTTTGATCAAAGACGATGATGATGTTTTTCATTCCTCTTTACCTGTAAATGCATATGTTGCCGTGACGTACTTTGCAGACCTTTTCTCTAGCCCAAACCATATGGGCCTTGGCCACTACTTGTCGAATATTGAAACCAAGGTCAGTGCGGATATGAATACACAATTAACTAACCCCCATCACAACAACAATAAAAAAAATGCAGCATTCTCCATTGGACCTGATCAAGCCTCTGGACCAGATGGAATGTCTGGTGCTTTCTACCAACATAATTGGGACATTGTTAGAGATGCGGTAATTCAATAGGTTTAATATTTCTTTACACTTAGCATCAATAAGTATCCACTTAACCACACCAATATTGTGCTTATTCCAAAGATTGATAATGCAAGTCGCCTACACGACTATTGACCCATCAATTTATGCAATATCGCATATAAAGTGATCTTCAAAGTTTTTGGTTGTGAGGCTTGAACCTTTCCTCGATTCTATTCCTTCTGATACACAATCCGCATTATTCTTGCCCTTCATATAAGCAATAATATTTTTATATATATGGCAGTCAAAACCGCTTTTAGTAAAGCTTATGACCTGGATTGGAGATTTCTTAAGAATGCAGGCTCCTGGCTTTTCATTTATTTGGGCGAATTGGATTATGTTGTGTGTTTGGTCAGTTAGTTATTCGTTTATGATTAGTTGTTCGCCTCATGGATTTATCACTCTACATAAAGTTTACGCCAAAGAGATCGTTTATCTCCGTACATGTTCCTTTTGTATTTCGAAATTTTATCTCATCAGGTTATCCATGCTCAAGATTCCAATAAACTTACATGTTTATCTATCAGCAATAGCGGAACTCGGGTAACGCATATCTTCTTTGCCGATGATTCTTGATTTTCTGTAAGCTAATAGTAGGCAAAGCCGCAACCTCACCCACATCCTTAACGCTTGCGGAGCGATGTCTGGGCAATTTGTAAATTACTTTATGTTCTGTCTATTGTGGTTCTCGTGTGTTCTATTCCAATCAACTTTTGGTGCAGCGTAATACATGTATTACTTATATAGGTAGTTGTGGAAAGTATATCGGTCTTCCTGAACAGTTTGGACAAAAGAAAAAAAATATTTCGCTCCATCATTGATCATGTAAAATTATGATTACTATGTTATGTTGAGATTGTTTGCAACTTTTTTTGTTTTTTGGTCAACATCATACAACATGTATTAATAGTAGGGAAAACCGCAACCTCACTCACATCCTTAACGCTTATGGAGAGATGTCTTGCCAATGTGTAAACTAATCTAAGTCCTCTATCTCGTTCGGTTAACGTATGTTCCAGTCCAATCAAAATTTGGTGCAGCGTAATACATGTATTACTAATATATGTGGTTGTGGAAAGTATCTCGGGCTTTCTGAACAGTTTGGATGAAACAAAGAAATTGTTTCGCTCCATCATTAATCAGGTAAAATTATGATTACATGTTTTATGAGATTTTTTCGCAACTGGTTTATTCATTTATTTATTTTGTCACCAACATGAAAGATTTAGTAAGGTTTTCCTTTTATGTGCTAAAATTTTACCTCATGAAGCTTGTCCTTGCCCAAATTCTAACAAACTTACGAGTTTATCTATCAGCCATGGCGGACTTCGGGTAAGGCATATCTTCTTTGCCGATGATTCTTTAGTTTTTGTAAGCTAAAGGTAGGGAAAGTCGCAACCTCATTCAAATCTTTGATGCTTCGGAGTGATGTCTAGCTAATGTGTAAACTACTATAAGTCCTCTATCTCATTCGGTTCTCGTGTGTTATATTCCAATCAACGTTTGGTGCAGCGTAATACTTGTATTATGTTAAAGTTGTTTGCAACTATTTTTTCATGTTTTTTTCAACAACATGCAACATGTATTAATTTCCAATCCAGGCGGTTTAAAACATGTCGGAATCATTTCTCATAGTCTGGTGAGCGTATAGCTACATAAACATGTGTACTAGCATTAAAGAGGCTATTCAATGTTCCTTGGATAAGGCTATGACAAAAACGGATTGGCTCAACTTCATCCCTACTTCTGCGACATGTTTTTGGAACCGGTGACATCTGACCATAAGCCTCTTTTGGCTTCTCATCTACTTTGACAAATTGGATTATGTTGTATGTTCAGCCTGTTAGTTATACGATTCAATTTAATGGTTCGTCTCATGGGTTCATCATTCCATATACAGGTCTACACCAAGGAGATCCTTTGTATCCATATGTTTTCCTCTTAAGTGCTAAAATTTCATCTCACAAGCTTGCCCTCAAGATTCCAATAAATATGTTTATTTATCAGCAATGGCAGATCTCAGGTGACACATATATTCTTTGTAGGCAATTCTTTATTTATCATAAGTTAATGGTAGGGAAAGCCGCAACCTCACCCACATCCTTGACGCTTACGGAGCGATGTCTGGCCCATGTGTAAACTACTCAAAGTCCTTTTTTGGTTCTCATCTGGTCCTTTTTCGCTCCATCATTGTTCAGGTAAAATTATNTTTTTTTTTTTTTTTTTTTGTCAACAACATGCAACATGTATTAAGCTGGACTTGAAACCAGGCGGTTTAAAACATGTTGAAAATCGGTTCTCATGGTTTGGTGAGCGTATAACTACATGCGCGTGTACTCGCATTAAAGAGACTGTTCAACGTTGCTTGGATAAGGCTATGACAACACCGGATTGACTCAGCCTCATCCCCACTTCCGAGACATGTTTTTCTTGGAACCGATGAAATCTAAATATAGGTCTCTCTTGGCTTTTTATCTATTTGGATGAATTGGATTATGTTGTGTGTTCGGTCTGTTAGTTATTCAGTTCGGATTAATGGTTCGCCTCATGGCCATATAATTCCATATCAAGTTCTTCGCCAAGGAGATCATTTGTCTCCGTACGTACGTGTTCCTTTTATGTTTTGAGATTCTATCTCTAAAGCTTGCCCTTGCTTAATATTTCAATAAACTTAAGGGTTTTACTATAAAAAATGGTGGACCTTGGGTAATGCATATCTTCTTTGACGATCATTCTTTATTTTCCAGTAAGCTAATTGTAGGGAAAGTCGCAACCTCACTCACATCAACGCTTACGTAACGATGTTTGGCTAATGTGTAAACTCCTCTTCTATATCTCTTTCGGTTCTCGTGTGTTACATTCCAATCAACTTTTGGTGCAACGTAATACCCTTATTAATAATATAGGTGGTCGTGGAAAGTACATCGGCCAACCTTAACCGGTTAGAGAACAAAAAAAACTGTTATCATTTAATGCTTTTTTTTAATTACAAAAATAGAATTTTAAAATTTAATATTATAACAACATAACCTTCATAAGTTATGTAAACAAACAAAATACAAGTGAATTCATAATTTATGAAATATTGAAATATCAAATTTAGCACTCGAATACCCGTGTGACAACGTGCGAATTCCCATCCTAATAAATAGAAAAGACAAAAGAAGAAAACCTCGTGAACTTCGTAAAACCACTTAACGGCGCGTTTAACCGAACCCCACGTGACTCCGTTAATGATTTCATTATAGGGTGAAATCAAATGAGAGACTCTTCCTCCTTCTCAACTTAACTCTCTCTCACTTTCTCAATTCCATTATCTCTCTCTTTCTCCTCTCTCTCTCTCTCTCTCTTTCTCTCAACTTAAGAAACAATGGCTTCAAAGTGACTTGATCATCAACATTGCACAAACTTGTAAGTTCCTGAATTCACATATAAGTCATCTTTTATGCATGTTAAGGTATACAATAAACATAATTAACAATGTTATATCTTTTTGTTTTGACTATTAAACGTTGTTTTAGGGAACCTTCAATTTATAGCTATTTGTTTATAAATTTAATCTTGTAGTACTTCAGAGTTTATGATCAGAGAGTTTTCCGGATATGGGGAAGAAAGGGAGTGGTGGGTGGTTTTCCACGGTGAAGAAGAAAGTTTTCAAATCCTCTCCTAAAGACTCAAAGGTAATCTTATTATCTATATGCACATTGATGCATATGCATTTATAAATTTTTTGCAACATTATAACACTAATATATGTGTATAGTACAACATACAGGGGAAATTAGGACTTTAAGTGGGTTGTTTAGAAGTATGGAGAGTCATAAAAAAATATTAAAGCAAATTTACCAAAAAAGAAAAAGTATTGATAGAAATCAAAGTACAGATACCTATGACATTTGAATTTTAATTAATTATTGCACTTCTAACAAATAATTAAGAAAACACAACGTTAAGAATAAGACACACGACCTGACCGCATAACTATTTCTTAATTAATAAGCAAATTTGGTTTAGTGTCTTTTTCTTCTTAATTTTAAGCAATTTTCATATTTCATAGCCTTCATCATTTCCTCGCCGAATTTTGGTTAACTTTTATAAACTTATTTTTAGTAACTTAAAATATCATAAAAACTATATGGCTTACTACTATTCTAGTAGTACCGAGATAGAGAATGACAATTGTTTTGCTATTTTGTTGCTGTTACAAGGAACATTATTTTCTTATTTTTACACTATTTAATGAGTTTTTAAGAGATATATTTATGCTTAAAAGGGGGAAAAAATTATACGGTTAAATGTATGACAAGTTGAGATAGAAAGATTAAATGTGTAGACCGTTGTTATGAATTAAAAGCCGAAAAAGATTGGTCCCCTTGTGAAAGAGATAGGCTCCTTATAAGAGCATTGAAATATGATTTTCATGACACCTACAAAAAAACTTTTTTTTTTTTTTCCTTTTCCCAAATTTCATGTGCATTGCTTTGTTCCCTCGCCATCACTCCATCCCATTTATTTCCCCACCTATAGTTATATGTCAACTTGTATCTGTACATAACCATATATATCTTCACACTACTATAGTAGGTCCACTTTTACGACTATCCAAAGTTTATCTCATAATCTGTCATTTGTTAATACTTTGGATCTTAACTCTAACCTCTTGTTGATTCTATGGATTAATATTAACCCCGGTCGCTAACTCTACGGTCAAAGTTGACAAGAAAATAAATGCCTTTAGTTTAATTTGATATTAGGCAATATATCATTACTCTAGCTTATACATCTTAGTTAAGAGAATCTTTACTCATTCCTTAATCAAAACTACCGTCTAGTCCAAAATAAAAAGTTTATAAAAAAAGGAAGAAGATAATAGTACAAAATAAAAAACCACCATATGCACAAAACGAATACTTGTAGACTTGTAGTATCGTAAACAAGTTGGGCCTTAGTTTGTATTTTGTCGCGGGTGTTCGGACCCGGCCGTGCGTGACAGTGAAAATGGTCCTTTAGATAGACGCATGTGAAAAGATAGATAATCTAGGCAGTATATATATCCAATACAGAACTCTG
>OVAP01001728.1:0-22445 GCA_900406295.1 Aurinia saxatilis | reverse complement strand
CGCTCACGCTCAATCCTCGGATCGTTATCTGCTCCTTCCACTCCGGAACATGCTCCTCCGTCGCGGATTCCGCCAACAATGCCTCCGATATCTCCGTCCCCATTTTTGCGATTTGCGATGTGAGGATCTAGTGTTTGACGAAATTCAGGTATACTTACGGAGGATTCAATAACCTATCTCAAAGATTACACGCAATGTAGTTGAAGAGGTCCAATAGGACATTGCCACGTCTACTTTTATTTTCTGTTACGTTAGTGAACATCGAAACGATAAATTTTGTTCGATAAGAGCCATAAATGTGTTTTTTGTTCTCTTCTTTTAAATTAGCAGTCGCAATAATTTCTTCTATTTATTTTATATTCAACTTAACGGTCGTTTTTATATTATTTTGTTTGTATATCTGACAAAACGACTATTTTATTTGTTGGGCTCAATTTAATATTAGGCTGGGCCGGGTCATGCTAGCTATACTCCAAATTGTGCTTTCTTGACTAATCTATATATATATATATCCAAAGACCATAAGAAATTTTCATATAAAAACACTTGTGTACAAAATATCATTCTCTTTCTTTTTTGTCTTTTCTTATTCTTTTGAAATTTATTTTATCATGTGAGATTTAATTCTATTATATATATATATCTATATATATATTTTAATCATTCGAATAAAACTTTTACGAACAATAATTCCATGGTGCATCTTTCTCTCCAACAAGAATTTATGCGGCGGTTCTATCTGCACCACACGTGTGATGAAAATCTCTCTCTATTATTCACGAGATCATAATAAACAAATCTGCGTACTTTGGATATTCGTTAAGTTTGTGTATCTTTTAATCTGTAAAATTATATTCTCTGAAATCGAACCTCAGACCTAGTATAAAAGTTCTTAGACCCTTAACCAATAGGCTTTTAGATTTGGTGTAGAAATTGCATTAGTTTTTTTTTTGTATGTTCTTATTCAAAAGTAAAATTTGATAGTTTACATATTAACATTTTAAATTCTATACGAATTATTAGTTTATTTAACAATCTTTACTCTTTGAAGCAAAAAAACAAAATGCTCTGAGTATGATTTAAATGGATAAATAGCTCATTGAAGAGAAAAATGCTAAGCTACTCTTCTATTTGCTAAAGTTTTCATCCCTTTCTAAAAAATATAATATACCTATTCAACCCCCCCCCACTCAGTTAACAATAAAAAGAAAAATGATGGTTTGGTTTTGAGGGAATTCAAACACAAATTCAAACCGATAAACCACTATACCCGAACCGTTATACCGAAACTAAACAAAAATCCAAACCTTAACCAAACCACTAAACCGGGAATTGAATTCCCCATATCTACCACGAGTTTCCCGCATTAACGGCCGCATTAAGGGGAATAATGATGATATCCAAGGAAAGTAGCAGAGCACCACAAGACATAATGCCAGAAAAATTCGAAGACCCAGGGAGTTTCGTCTTATCCTGCACAATAAACGGTGTAACCTTTCCACGGTCTCTATGTGACCTCCGAGCCAGCGTTAACATGATGCCTTACTCAGTAACCAAACATGACTTTCAGGAAAGAAGATCACACTAGTCCTCGCTAACAGGTCCATGAGGCGACCAATAAGGATTGCTCGAAGATGTCGAGGTATATGTAAAAGGATGTCTTATACTTAC
Organism: Aurinia saxatilis; assembly: GCA_900406295.1. Classification (NCBI taxonomy): domain Eukaryota; kingdom Viridiplantae; phylum Streptophyta; class Magnoliopsida; order Brassicales; family Brassicaceae; genus Aurinia; species Aurinia saxatilis. Next base: position 20,774 of record OVAP01001728.1, on the reverse strand, counting down.
TGACTTTGTGATTCTCAAATTTGACGCAAAACCAAAAGACCCGTTGATACTCGGAAGACTATTTCTTGCAACCGCAAGATCCCTTATTGATGTGAAGGAAGGGACAATGAACCTCAGAGTAAGAGACATGGTGCTAGATTTCGACGAGAACATGAGTTTGAAAAACCCGAGAATGGACGGGCAGGTATGTGAGAGCCANTTTGAAAAACCCGAGAATGGACGGGCAGGTATGTGAGAGCCAAAATTCTCACAACCAAAGACTTGTAAAGTAACTTTTAGGGATTCGTAACTTTCTATAGATGCGAATAGCCGGAGACAAAAAAGTGTTTAAGTGTTTATGCTTTATTGCTAAAGTACAAAAGATCGCCAAAGAAAGTCTAAGCTCTCGCGTGAAAAAAATGTCCCAAAAAATGAATGACTAGCTCTCTTTATATAGAGATTACAACCAAACCCTAGCTGCACGAGAATAAAGAAAATTCGTATCTATCTTCAATTTCTTTCCTTATCGGTTAGATACGCTCACGATTCATGTTTATCTTGTTCGGCGATTGCACCGTTAGGTTAATTGTCGTGAGCTCGGCCCATTGCATGATGAGGAAGTTTAGTTCGGCTCGACCCACTAAGTTGACGAGAACATATCGGCTCGGCCCAAGACGCATCGAGGAGGCAGGTCGGCCCATCACGGAAGGAGAGACTCAGCTCGGCCCAAGATGTGTTAGAGCGGCCAGCTCAGCCCACCGTGTGACGTTCAGCTAGGCCCATCTCGCATCGTGACGTCCAGGTCGGCCCACGTGGGAGTTAGGGTCGGATCAATCGGGCTCCATTTTAGCTCGGGTCGGGTCTCGCTTGTGATGGGGATTAGTTTTCGCCCAAAATATTTCCTGCAAGCGCACAGGTCTCGCAGTAGTACTTAGCGATCGTATCCACAGAGAGCAGAGTGTACACAATAGCACATCCAAGTTCACTCGAGCTAAGCAGCAAAATGAAGTGGTTTTGGTTTTGGTCGATCGTCAGTGTGAACTAGTCGATCGATTGGGACACCTTTCAGACGATGGCAGAGTGCGGTCGATCGATCACTGCCTGATGTAGTGGCGGTCTCGCTTTATTTTACATTAAGGATTTTGAAGTCGAAGTACTATTCTCTAATAATAGAATGATTTATATCCTAGCTATGATCAAAGAATTTTTTAAAATCTTTCATTTATTTATGGTGACCTGTGGGGTTTGGATTCCACCCCTTGAGATTGATAGCATAAATACGACTAAGTATCGAGTTACGGATAAACCATAAACACCGAAACCCACCGTGATCAATAAAACAATGAGTGTCTTGGCGGAGATCAATCATAAGCCTTACCGTATGCGTAAAGACCCAAGTTAGGCTTGAAGCTACTATCCGCGACTTTAAACACTCCTCGAGGATCACATGGTCATCTTCCGATCATGTTCCGCGACTCCGAGGGACGTCTAGCTCACATGTCCGCGAACCGAGTGCATCCCGCGAGCCACAAGACTCGCCATCTCGCATGACCATCTCTCCGTCTTCATCCCGCGACCCACTACTCCTATGGCTCGCGCGTTAGCACTCGGACACACTCCCGCGACCTGTGGGACTTGAGGTTGGCTAGCCACTTCGGCATGGGAGGACTTCATGTGACCCGGGACAGCAAACTAGCTCGAGAACTCGCCTCTACACGACCTCCCCCGACCCAGCAAGGAGACCAGCTTGTGTGATCAAAGACTAAGCACATCCCGTGACCCATACAACCAAGTGGCTCGCGGATTGTCTCCGAGGTTGCTTCCCGCGACCCCACGTTGATATGGCTCACGGATCATGGTCAAGGTCGCTTACCGCAACCCAACAAGAAGGCTGGCTCGCGTGTTCATAAAGCAAGATGCTTATGCGACCCACATGGCATGGTTTTCATCGCACGAGATGACCATCGCGACACTTGCCGCGACGCATGCACACGTCGTATGTCAGCGGGACAACACGACCATCAAGTTTAACGATATTTCGTGGATTATACCAAGTCTAGTATCTAAGTTTCGATGAGAACATGCGATCCACGAAGCAACTTAAACTTACACTATCACGAAATGCGGCTTACAAGTCATTCTCGACATCATGGGCCGATATCCGGGACAAGTCTTTCAGAGTGATTATTCATCATCATACTAGAAGATTCGAGAAGGTTCGAAGCTGAATCTTGACGGGGTGGAATCCGACCCCTACAGTTAGCTCCCTAGCTCGTCAGACTTAGTCATGTGTGACGAGCTGAAGTTATTAGTCAAGATTCGTGTTTGACACATTCCGAGCCGAAGTGGACTTGTAGCACCGTCGTAGCTCATCATTGCTTGCAGCGAGTTGTCGATTTAAATATTATTATTATAATGATAGTACATATTTATTTGGGTTGAGGCTGAAATAAATATTACTGTTAGGCCGGGCCCTGGAAATATGATCGATTTTTATGTAAAATATTTGTACCGAATTTAATGTTTTACCTCGGAAATTGATAATTCCGAGCTGGCTCTATAAATAGAACTCCTCCACTCTTCATATCTTCACAATTTCACTTCTCCAAAAAATTCTAACGTATAACTTTTTGCTCTGTTCTCTCTCCTCATCTATTTATTATTATTATTATTATTATTATTATTTTTTGGCAAAGGGAAAAAATCCCTTCCCCCTTTTTTTTGGGAACCGTCGACCTTCTTTTCCCTTTTGGCTGAGCTGAGCTCCATTTTTTCCGACTTGCGAACCGAGCTGTTGATGCGGTTCTTCTGGTCTTGCTGCCGAGCCGACCTGCCACTGTTGGTCCGAGCTGAGTTTTCGACGTGGAGATTGTTTCTTCGACGCCGTCGACCTGACTTGCTTGTTGTTCACCGCGCCGCACGACACCGCTTTCTCCTCGTCGATGCGAGCTGAAAAAGTGTTGATCCGCTAGCATGAGCCCCGGGCTACGTGGGCTCTTCCTTTGCGAGATCCCGAGTCCAAGCTTGGATCCCGGCCAGGTCGGATCTCTGCTGCGAGCTTGCCATTGCTTCAGGTCGGGCCAGAGAATCAAGGCGATTTGGAGTGGCACCAGTTTCTTTGCAGGTCGTAGCCGCATTTTTGCAGGTCGAAGCCCCATCGGAAGCTTGCCTTCTTCCTGGTGCGGAGCCGTCGCTGTTCCGAACCTAATACCCGATCTTCAGAGCCTAGAATCCGAGCTGAGCTGCGCGTGTCGCCTACCTGAGATCTTCGCAGGTCACCGGCCGAGCTACGTCTCTGTGACGAACCGAGCTGAAGCTTGTGGACCTGCATTGGTGTGCCGAACCGAGCTGAAGCTATCGAGAGGAAGCTGGCGACCTGATCCGAGGAACTTAGTCGGGTTGGAGAACGAAAGCAAACCGTGTCTCATCGGCATGTTCGGTCTTGGCTCTAGTTCACGATGTCTCTAGGCGAGTCGTTTAATCGGCCGATGTTCCCTTGCAAGTTAGCGTTGTTATCTGAACCGAGCGTCGAGAGACGAATCAGCTCTATGCCATCGCGAGTGTCGACTTCTGATGGAATGAGGACGCGACAGATGAAGCCACGTTGTCGCTTCATCACGACTTTACAGTTGGTGATTCTGGTGCCTCTGCGACCGAGGTCTTAAACTTGATAGTGGAGATTCCAATAACGTTGAATCAGTCGCAACCAAGTTTTAGCCATAAGAATGGGATTATAACATGGTGACGGCTAAAGCGGAACTTAACCATGCGATGGACCTCCTAGGAGTTGGTGCTGCAACGCGTTGAGCCGTGATGAAAAAACCTAGGATAAAAGGAAAGAAAATCTTCTTTTTGGCATGTCATCGTTAGAAGAGGACTCGTTGAGGAAGTTAAGGCTTGCACATTTGATTCTGAGCGAGATTGAGCTGATCGTGCTAATGGATAGTGATAGTTCTCACGAGCCCGACCTAGCTGTATGACGATGTACGAGAGCTTCTTCCTTGTGCTTGTTGTGGTTCCTGCTCCCGGCCTTATTAGTGAGATATTCTCGGCACGCAAACTTTCTTCACCTAGTTGGACTCTTGCTTTGTAGTAACAAGAGTGGCGTTGAGACTGGGATTGATCATCTCGATAATCTGTTGGTGTGGTGACAACCAAAGAAGACTAAGTTGATTTATTATTGCTCCAATCAGCCGAACTGGTGGGTCATAACCGATTTTCCCATCAAAGACAGTTACGGGGAAAGGGGGTTCTTCTTTGTTCCTATTACTGAGGCTTCACTCAAGCCAAGTTGCTTGGATTTTATTAGGACGCGCTAGCAACCAATTAGTAGATAGGCTGGTTGCCTCATTGTATTTGCCGTTTGACTTGTTACTAACTTTGTGTTTTTTTACGGAGCCGGCGTTCCTTCTTGTGATCCCAACTGACTCGTTCGCGGTATTCAAGGCACTTGGAGCATGAATGGTGAAGTGGAACAAGACTTTCAACCGAAAGCGCATAAATCGAACTAGATCTTTTCTTGACGGATCGATATGTCTCCTAATACCGAGCATTCACATGCGACCACCAAGGTGATACAAGAATAAGTGGGGCGAGCTCGATTGTTCGTCAGAAAGAGAAGATCAGAGCGGAGAAGAAATCGGCTGAGACGAAGGCGGCTGAGGAGAAAGCGGCCGAGCAAAGAGCTACTAAGAAGAAGGGGCAGATGCAAAGAGGGTCGGCAAGGCCGCGACAAGCCAAGGCTGTTAGGCCTAAGGCTGCCAAGCCTCAATCCGATGAGAAGTCTTCTGGGACTTCTTCTTGTCGTTCTTCGTCGACAGGGGCTACTGCTGAGCTGGCCTCTTCATCAGCTGTCTTGCCGGCATGACCGGGAGTCTTTCTGAGTCTTATGACGAGAGACCCGACACCTACCCGAGACACACCCTCAAGGTTCTAATTTGGTTCGTTTCCCTTTATGGGTTTTTCTTATGTCAAACATGGGTCTTTTTACCCATTTTTTATATCTTAGGACACCGCTGGACAAGAAGCGGTCATGCGATAATCGCAAGGATGTCGTCGAGGATGGCAGGGTAGCCAAGCAGGCTCGACTCCCACCACATAGGTTGAGGGCCAAGGGCCACAACTTGGGAGGATCTTCTCCTGTTTCTGCCGGGACGGAGAGCTTGCACGGGGATGTCAAGAGGTCCTTCGAGTTGGTCTCCAAGTTTGTTAGCGGGAAGACGTGGCTCCCTTCGAGATACAAGGGCATGGCTCATTTGGGAACCAAGGTAAACCTTTGGGACTTGGTTCTTTTATTTGTCGTTGGAATTAGTTTTGCTTACGCCTCCTCCTTCAATTTCTGTTTGCACTATTTTATGACTATATCAACACCACGATGGGCGAGTACGAGGTCGAGATTCAACATGCTCACAAGTCCCTTGCCCAGAAAGACACGAAGATTTCCGAGCTAGTTGCGGAGTTGGCAAAGGCCAAGGCTCTTCACACGAGCGCCCTAGCTGCTTTAAAGGTCACCGTCACCGGGATTAAGGGGGGGGGGAGCTTGTGAAATTGCAGGAAAGCTTGATAGCTACCAAGCATGCCCTTGGGAAGAAACATGAGGAGACCGAGCGCGTGCGGGGGAGGCTTGTGATATATTATGTTTTTTACATCTTTTAACACTTGATTTTCCTTTGTTTTTCGAGTCTTTTGGTTTGTTTAGAGTCTTAACAGGTGCTTAATGCATTGGAGTATGGATTGAAGCTTTGGAATGAAGATTTGAGGCAAAAGGAGGCAAACAGGTGAAATGACAATGCAGAAACAAGAGGAGACCGAGCGCGTGCGGGGGAGGCTTGTGATATATTGCATTTTTTACATCTTTTAACACTTGAGTTTCCTTTGTTTTTCGAGTCTTTTAGTTTGTTTAGAGTCTTAACTGGTGCTTAATGCATAGGAGTATGGATTGAAGCTTTGGAATGAAGATTTGAGGCAAAAGGAGGCAAGCAGGTGAAATGATAATGCAGAACCAGTCTGAAATGCCTTATAGATCGTGTCAGAAAAAGCCCTTCCCATAGGAATTTAAATCTCAAATTTCGACACGGGAAATTGAGTTAGCTTCATTTTGGCGGTAGTTTCAAATCATTCTGATTAGCGGTTAAGAAGATATGACTGTTTTACTGAAGATATGTATTTCCATCCGAATGCCAAACTTGGAAAGTTGTCAATCACGTGATTTGTTCTAATCACTCCTCAATTCTCTCATCATGGACGAAAATTGGATCTATAAATCAGTGTTGAGGTTCCTTTTCAGCCACCATAAGCTTTCTCTTTAGTTTCATTCTATTGTTCAGTCCACATTTCTCTTCCCTTTTTGCTCTTGTTTTACACTATCTTTGTTCTTCATTTTGTTATTCTTTTGCTTTATTATTTTATGATTTGGATTCAAGATTTTTCATCACATTTGTGGAGAAGTTTTCTTATCCCTTATCTATTTCATTTCTTTCAATACCAGTTTTATTTCAGTTATTCTTATGTTTATGATTATGCTGTTGTGTTTTTCAATTATGTTTGAGTAGTTTTATAGTTAGATTTATGGATCTCTATGGTTTTGTGATTCAAATGGCTAGACACAAATAGGTTAGTATATCGATTCCTCCATCTATTGTTAGTCATAATGCTTAGACTAGATTGATCACCTAGTTTATGATAATAAGTTTAATCTAATCACCAATAGTGTTTTAGGTTTCTAGATCTACAGTAGATGAGCAATTTATCCTTAGTCAACGAAAGCTGATGCTAAGGCAAACTGTAGACTTATCAAATCTATTCTTAGTGCTTCCCAGCAAATTCTAGATTCATGCGAGAGTTTAGATATCTAGATTGATTAGGAAAGTGATTGATACCACGAAAGTGGATCAATTATATGCTTATGTTTGAGTCAAGGATTATCATCAATTAAAACCAAGTAGATGTCTAATATTTGTTCACAATTCCTAAGATTTTTCCTAAGTCTAACGTCTTTTTATTTATTGAATTTAAACCGTAGGAAAATTAGAATACAAAAACCCCATTTTTTATTATCTTAGCTAAGTTAAATAATTTATTAAACTATAGTGTAAACTTTGGGATTGTGGATTCAACCCTTAGCTAAATTACATTGATAGGTAGTCAAGGAATTTATCTTGACCAAGGTTTTCAGCCTTGTCAGCTTGGTGCATTCGAGGAGGAGGCCAAGAGACACGTAGCGAGTGCAGGCAAGTCTAGTCGTAGAGAGGCGACTGAGCGTGCACAGGTCAAGCTTGCTCATGCTAGTGAGAAGCTTGGATTTGTTGACGGTCCTGCATGGACGAAGGTGATCGAGGTTGCGCAGACTGAGACCAGTCTCGAGTTTATCAATCTTTTGCAGTCTGACGAGCTGCCTTCTCTTGATGAAGAGAAGTTTTTCCGCTCGCGCCGAGCTTGCTGAGGTGATGGCCTCCATTCGAGCCGATCTTGTCCTTTCACCCGTTTTGCCTGCCTGCCAGAGCTTGTTGCGGGACACTGAGTCTCCTGAGTGGTCCGCGGTGGACGTTGGAGTGGTGAACTTCTCAGGGATGAACCTCATTCTTGCCGTGATGGAGGGTCTTAGTTCAGTGGTAGTTTATGAGCTACCTGGCTTTGTTGACGCGCCCACAGAGTTGGTGACACATAATGCGGATGATGAGATGACGACTGCTGGTACGAGCATGTCTGTTGGTGTTGGAGAGACGAGGTTAGTCGCAGTAGCTCAGGACTTAGATTATTTTTTGGTTTTTGGTGTTATGCCTGGATGGCTTTATCCATTGACGGTGCTTGGCTTTATGCGTTTTTGTAGTTTTTCTGGATGGCTTTATCCGCCAACTGCTTTGTTGCTTCTCTTAATAATTTATACTTGTGTTTTGGCTTGACAATCTTTATGGATGCAGTCGTTTTGTCTTTAAATGTCTTGATTCGTGTTGGAAATGTTAAGACTTTTAATATCCAACACCTTTGTGAAATGACTAGCGTAAGAACTAGGTTTTGGAGGTCACTTAGTTGATTGTTGAGATCGTGTGCTTTGTGGAAAAACACTTAACCTTTCAAATATACCTCGTCCTGAGCTGTAGCTCGAAGGTTGTGACCATGAGGTGTCTTAGACCAATGTTTAAAACTGGGTTTTTAAGATGCGAGTCTCAAGGCTCCACATCACGCTCTTTTACAAATATGGATTTGTGTTAAGACCCGGGTAAAATTGTCGTTGTTGTGGCCAGCAACATCGAGTTGCGAAGAGCTGTTTTGTCTTTAATAAGACATAAAAAGTATTTGACTACTCATAAAAATATCGAATAGACATGTGGGAGTATACGAGTATACTATCCCACTCCCCCCTTTTTAGAGGGGGGGGGTCAGCTGAAATCATCCGAAGATGAGCTGCCTACGTACCCTGTGAGGGGAGCCAACCCGTAGTTCAATGGACGTATATACACCTTTCTTTTGTTGATATATATATTCTGTTTTTTTTTTCTATATGTTATGCTCAGTGATGGTACTGCTTCAGGTGCATGGTGTTCCATGAGCGTGGAACGGTGACGTTGTCCATAGTAGCGAGTTCGTAGACGCCGGGCCGTACTACCTTGGTGATTCGGTATGGACCTTCCCAATTTGCTTCCAAGTTTTCCGGCATTCTGCTCAGCCGTGTTCTGAAAGACTTTTCGGAGAACGAGGTCAGACTCCTAGAAATGATGAGGTCTGATGTTGTAGTTGTAATAGCACGCATCTACATGTTGATAATTCTGCAAGCGGATGAGGGCTTCGACGCGGCGCTCGTTGATAAGGTCGAGGTCATTGCTCATCATGAGCTGATTGTCTTTTGCGTGCTCTAGGAGGAGTATGCGTCGAATTCCTGGGAATTCAGCTTCAGATGGGATGACACATTCGATGATGTAGACAAGTAAGAATGGAGTTTCACCGGTGGGTCTCCTTGGCGTAGTTCGGTGTGACCAAAGGACTCCGTCTAACTCTTCAGCCCATCTCCCTTTCTTAGCATCGGGCCTCTTTTTCAAGCCGTCCAGGATGGTTTTCTTTACAGCTTCGGCTTGGCCGTTACCTTGCGAATAACAGGGCGTGGACTTGCTAAGACGGATCTTCCACTGCTCGCGGAAACCTTCGAATATGGCGGAGAAAAACTGGGACCCATTATCGGTAACTATCTCATAGCAGACGCCGTGCCGGCAGATAATTGATATATCTCATATTTTACCGGTTTTTATGATAATAAACATATACTTAAATATATATTAGATTCTATATTATCATTATTAGAGTCCAAAAGAGTCATTTTAGATGCATGGATGAGTTTTGGAGCTTTGGAAGGATCTAGAAGAATTATGGGGCGAAAATGGAATAAGTATGGAAATACGAAAAAGGAAACGAAGAAATTTGGAAATTTCAGAAGGGAGTGTCAATCGACACCACCCTGGTGTTGATCGACACCCGACGGATATTCACTCGATTTCCTAAAATCTCAAGATCAAGATTTTTACCAAATTCTTTTATATTAATTCTCTAATTCTAAAATACGTCATGACCCTTATAAATACTTTTATACAGCCATTGTTTAGGCTCATACAATATTCTTATTCTCATAGACTTTTGTAAGGGAGAAGAAACCTCTAAACCCTTTTCTTATTTCTTTGAAGTATTCAGTTTATTATTCTTATTGATTTTTGCATGATGAATTGCTTAGCCATGTCTGAGTAGTTTATTGGTTAGGTTTAGGATTCTTAAACTATGATGATTTTCTGTTAACCATAACTTAAGTTATATACCATTGAATTAACTCTTCTCTTGGATTTTTCTTAATGCTATACTTTAGGTTGGCCATCTAGAGTTTAGATCATAGGGAATTTATTATGCATGGAAGTGCTAATAAATTGCTTGAATCAATCTTAAGAGAGCTAGCTATATTTTCTCAAAGAGATTTGGTTTAAAATAGTTAGTGAACAATTGAATCGGTTTGTTAATGCTAGTTTAAATTCCATAGGATTTCCCAGCGAGATTTATTCTTTCTAGGGTTAAATTAAGATAGTAAATCTCAGCGAGAGTTCGATTTGCTTGATAGAATTGTTCATGTTCTAGAGTTAAGGTTTACATAATTTTTGCACGTAAGGTGTCGATCGACACCACATCCNGAACAATTGAATCGGTTTGTTAATGCTAGTTTAAATTCCATAGGATTTCCCAGCGAGATTTATTCTTTCTAGGGTTAAATTAAGATAGTAAATCTCAGCGAGAGTTCGATTTGCTTGATAGAATTGTTCATGTTCTAGAGTTAAGGTTTACATAATTTTTGCACGTAAGGTGTCGATCGACACCACATCCGTGTCGATCGACATTGTCCGTAGTTTGGTTCAGAATTGAGTCTAGTTGAAGTTCCCAAATCTTAGCGTTCGTTTTTTATTGATAGAAACCACCTGAAAATCACTTAGGGTGTGCCTCAGTTAGTGAAACTAAAAAACCAATCACCTTGCATTTATTTAGAATTTATTAATTTGTTTGCATATTTTTATTCGGTCTTTGTAGATTCGATCCTTAAGTACTATAATTGATTAGTTGTTGTGCACTTGTAGTTAGAAATGTACTTACAGACGAAGTTTTCGACTTGAGCGTCCTTGATGCTGGCATAAGACTTGGCTTCGACCCATTTAGAGAAATAATCAGTTAACACGAGAAGGAATTTTTTCTACTTTGAATTGTGAAGGGGTCGGATGATGTCCATAGACCAACACATAAAAGGATATGGCGCGGATATGGACGACAATAGCTGGGTTGGTTGGTGTATTGTTGGAGCATGGCGCTTGCATTTCTCACACTTTGCAGAGAATTTTGCACAGTCTAGGATCATAGTAGGCCAGAAAAAACAATGATGTTTGATTCGGATTGCCAGACTTCGCCCCCCGGAGTGGTTGCCACGCAAGCCACTGTGAGTTTCCTCCATTACTCTGTGAGCGTTTTTTGCTTCCACACAAGTTAAGAGTACACCAGTCATTCCCCTGCGGAAAAGCTGACCATCTTAGAGGACGAAACATGCGGCCTGAGCTTTCAACTTGCGAGCGGTCCATTTGTCGGTCGGAGCGTCGCCGATGGTGATGCGTTGCACGATACGATCCATCCAAGGCGAGTCGCATCTGTATTCAGCTGGTTTTGGTGCGCCATCGATTTCCATGGGTTCGACCGGTTCTCCTTCCAGCACTTCCGCATCATGTGCGCTATTTCCGGGGCTAAGGAGGTTCACCTGGTCATGAGCTTGGATACTCGGTTGTTTGATGATTTCGAGTGGTATGATTCGGCGCAATTCTGGATTGGTCATGAAGCCGAAGGCTAGAGCGCCTGCCGCCGCGTTCTCGCCACGAGGAACGATCGTGAGGCTGAACTCATCGAATCATGGGTGCTAGTTCTTGCACAATCTTTCAGTAAGCCACCACACGTTTGTCACGCGCCGCACCATTGAACTGGTTCACGACAAGCTGAGAATCACAAAAAGCTCGTACTTTTTGACTGTTGAGTGCTGCTGCTAGCCTTAGTCCTGCAATAAGTGCTTCGTACTCCGCTTCATGGTTGGACGCGTTGAAGTTAAGCAGAAAGGATTGCTCCATGACTTCGCCGGTGGGCGAAGTTAAGCATGTGCCCGCACAAGAACCTTGCCAAGATGATGAGCCGTCTGCGTATAGTGTCCAGACTGCGTACTCATCGGCACCTTCTAATAGATTCGGTGGAAATTCAATCAGGAAATCTGCCAAACCTTGGTCCTTTGCACGTGTGCTGCTTCGGTACTCGATATCGTACTTACTTTGTTCAACTGCCCACTTAGCTAACCGCCCGGACTGGCCATGGTTGTGCATGATTCCTCTTAAGGGAAATGTCATCAAAACGATCCGCGACTTAGAACATTCCTCGAGGATCGCATGATCATCTTCCGATCATGTTTCACAACTCCGAGGGACGTCTAGCTCACCTGTCCGCGAACCGAGTGCATTCCACGAGCCACAAGACTCGCCAGCTCGCATGACCATCTCTCCGTCTTCATCCCGCGACCCACTGCTCGTATGGCTCGCGCGTTAGCACTCGGACACACTCCCGCGACATGTGGGACTTGAGGTTGGCTAACGACTTCGGCATGGGAGGACTTCGTGCGACCCGAGACAGCAAACTACCTCGACAACTCGCCTCTACACGACCTCACGCGACCCAGCAGGGAGACCAGTTCGCGTGATAAAAAACTAAGCACATCCCGCGACCCGTAAGACCAAGTGGCTCGTGGATCATCTCCGAGATTGCTTCCCGCGACCCACACGCCGATATGGCTCACAGATCATGGTCAAGGTCGCTTACCGCAACCCAATAAGAAGTCTGGCTCGCATGTTCATAAAGCAAGATGCTTCCGCGATCCGCATGGCTTGGTTTTCATCGCACGAGATGACCATCACGACACTTCATGCGACCTATGCACACGTCGTAGGTCGCGGGACAGCACAACCATCAAGTTTAACGATATTCCCTGGATTGTATGAAATCTAGTATCCAAGTTCTGACGAGAACATGCGATCCATGAAGCAACATAAACTTACATTATCACGGAATGCGGCTTACAAGTCCAAAGACACCCTTGGCAAGCTAAATGGTTTGATGCTTCATCATGGGCCGATATCCGGGTCAAGCCTTTCAGACAGATTATTCACCATCATACTAGAAGGTTCGAGAAGGTTCGAAGTTGAATCTTGACGGGGTGGAATACGACCCCCACAGTTAGCGCCCCAACTCGTCAGACTTAGGGGGGCGTATTGGATCATGTATTTGGAGTGATTTCGTGTGATTTGGTAAATTCAGTGTTATTGGAACATGTATTTTAAAAAACCTTTTAAAAATCAGTGTTATTGGACTAGTGATTTTAACAAACACCATCAAATTCAGTGTTATTGGAAATATTTTAATCATTTGGTTTTAAGTGATTTTAGAGTGTTTTGGATGAGTTTCTTAGTTAAAAATGGAAATACTCAAATCACATGGTTTTAGGTGGAATTTGAAGTGATTTCATTAAAACTCCTTCAAATCATCAAAACTCTCCAAAACCTCATTAAACATCAAACCATTTCAAACTCATGATCCAATACACCCCCCTTAGTCATGTGTGACGAGCTGAAGTTATTAGTCAAGATTCGTGTTTGACACGTTCCGAGCCGAGTTGGACTTGTAGCACCATCGTAGCTCATCGTCGCTCGCATCAATTTCTCGATTTAAATATTATTATTATAATGATAGTACATATATATTTGGGCTGGGCCTGAAATAAAAATTATTGTTGGTCCGGGCCCTGAAAAAATGATGGATTTTATCCAAAATATTTGTATTGAATTTAATATTTCATCTCGGAAATTGATTATTCCGAGCTGACAATAAAACTCATCCACTCTTCATCTCTTCACAATTTCACTTCTCCAAAAAATTATAATAATTTTTTGCTCTGTTCTCTTTCCTCCTTTATTTTTTATTATTATTATTTTTTTTAATTCAGGAAAAAAATCCCTTCCTTTTTTTTTTGGGAACCGTCGACCTTCTTTTCCGTTTTGGCTAAGCCGAGCTCCATTTTTGCCAACCTTGCCGAGCCGCCGACTTGGACTGCTTCTGACATGCGAACCGAGCTGTTGGTCCGAGCTGAGCCTCCGACCTGGAGATTGTCTCTTCGACGCCGCCAACCTGGCTTGCTCGCTGTTCACCGCGCTGCACGACGCCGCTTTCTCCTTGTTGATCCGAGCTGCAAAAGTGTCGATCCGCTAGCGTGAGCCCCGTGCTGCGCGGGTTCTTCCTTTGCCAGATCCCGAGTCCGAGCTTGGATCCTAGCCAAGTTGGATCTCTGCTGTGAGCTTGTCATTGCTTCAGGTCAGGCCAGAGAATCGCGGCGATTTTGGATCGGCACCAGTTCCTTCTTCCCGGTGCGGAGCCGTCGCTGTTCCCAACCCACACCCCGATTTTTGAAGCTCAGAATCTGAGCCGAGCTGCGCACGTCACCGACCTGAGATCTCCGCAGGTCGCTGGCCAAGCTACGTTTGTGTTACGAACCGAGCTGAAGCTTGTCGACCTGCATTGGTATGCCGAACCGAGCTGAAGCTATCGAGACGAACTTGGTGAACTGATCCGAGGAACTTAGTCGGGTTGGAGAACAAAAGCAAACCGTGACTGGTCGGTCCTTGCTATAGTTCACGTTGTCTCTAGGCGAGTCGTGTAATCGGCCGATGTCTCCTTGCAAGTTAGCAGTCTTATCTGAACCGAGCGTCGAGAGATGGATCAGCTCTATGCCATCGCGAGTGTCAACTTCTGATGGAATTGTGGTCTTGCTAGTTCGAGTGTTTGATCAATTAGATTCGATTGATTTTGGGTTTAATCGGGTCAACAATGCAACTGGATATTTGTGTGTTATCAGTTTTATTGGCTTGGGTCGGGAGATGTCGATATGGGATCTTTGGATCTGTAGGATGTGGGTACTGAAAGTTTCTGGTCTGGTTCCGTTGGTTCTGATGGTGGTTGGTGATTGGTCAAGCCGGCGTGGGTCCTCAGTAGGGGTTCTACGCCGCTGGTGTTGGTCAAAGATGAGGGTTATATGAATTCAGATTCATTATTTGAAGGGTCTTGCTTCCAATGTCTCTTGTTTATAGTATCAGTTCGAGGGCTAGATTGAGTAACCACAACAGTGGGGTCTCAATGGGTGTCTAGTCTTAAAGGGGTTCAATGGGTAGCAGTGGTTCTAGTCTCAGTTCATTCCCCTCAGGCTTCGGGAGTTCTTCCCTTTCCATGTTGTTTCGGTGATGTCCATTCTTAGAGTCTCCAATCTACGGTTCTTGGCGAATTACAGCTCCCAGTTCTGTCTATAATTCATGGTGGTTTACAGCTTCCTGGTATGTCTGGTTTGTATGGTTCATTGGTCCTCAATATTGTATTGGCTCAGTATGTTTGAATCTGTTTCGAGCTTGGTTTAAGCGTAATTAGGGGAATCAAGGTGTTTGTAATTGCGTCTCGTATATGGAAAATCTCAAATTATTTTCAAAGCTCCGGATTTAATGGGATATTTACTGAGATTTCGGTTTTAATGTATCATTATGTGTTAATGCGGTCTTTCACTAAATTAAGGACTCCGATTTGGGGATTTAGTCACAGTGAATGAATTATATTCAACTTGCGATGAATGTTGCTCATATTCAGATTTATGTTTCTCTTTAAGGGTCGGTGGTTGTAATTTAATTCGGACATAACACAACCACCTGGGTGATTGTAATTCAGTTATGCTTAACTGTTATATCCTTGGGTAAGCTTGGTGTAGGTCTTTATGCTGACACGGTCAAGCCACACGCAATAAGGGGGGGAAATCCTCTTAGTCGTTTTGATAGCATAAAAACGACTAAGTATCGAGTTACGGATAGTCCATCAACACCAAAACCCATCGTGATCAATAAAACCATGAAGGTCTTGGCGGAGATCAATCATAAGCTTTACCGTATGCGTAAACACCCAGGCTAGGCCTGAAGATACTATCCGCGACTTAGAACACTCCTCGAGGATCGCAAGGTCATCTTCCGATCATGTTCCGCGACTCCGAGGTACGTCTAGCTCGCATGTTCGCAAACCGAGTGCATCCCGCGAGCCACAAGACTCGCCAGATCGCATGACCATCTCTCCGTCTTCATGCCGCAACCCACTGCTCCTATTCCTCGCGCGTTAGCACTCGGACACACTCCCGTGACCTGTGGGACTTGAGGTTGGCTAGCCACTTCGGAATGGGAGGACTTCGTGCGACCCAGGACAGCAAACTAGCTCGACAACTCGCCTCTGCATGACCTCCCGTGACCCAGCAAGGAGACCAGCTCGCATGACCATAGACTAAGCACATCCCACGACCGCACAACCAAGTGGCTTGCGGATCATCTCCGAGGTCGCTTCCCACGACCCACACGGCGATATGGCTCATGGATCATGGTCAAGGTCGCTTACCGCAACCCAAGAAGAAGGCTGGCTCGCGTGTTCATAAAGCAAGATGCTTCTGCGACCCGCACGACATGGTTTTGATCGCACGATGACCATCGCAGAACTTCCCGTGACCCGTGCAGACGTCGTAGGTTGCGGGACAACACGACCATCAAGTTTAACGATATTTCGTGGATTGTATTAAGTCTAGTATCTAAGTTCCGATGAGAACATGCGATCCACGAAGGCACTCTCGACAAGCTTAATGGTCTGATACTTCATCATGGGCTGATATGCGGGAGAAGGCTTTCAGGCAGATTATTCACCGTCATACTAGAAGATTCGAGAAGGTTTGAAGGTTAATTTACGAAAAAGGAAGTTTGTCTCTGTGTACGACGAAAAGGGAAGTTTTCGGAGGATTATCGGAGAAATTGAAGTTTTTAGATTCACATCGGAGAAAAGGAAACTATCGAAGAAGCTGTCTGCGAAGAAACGGAAGGTGGCCCATTAAAAGCCTTATGACCTAGGATGGTTTAGCTGAGAGTATAAATAATTTCCTAGTCACAACTCATAATATCTTGAAATCTTTTAACCTCTCGAACTCTAGGGAGGTCTCGCAATAAAGTTCGTTTGCATCTATACTTTTCTGTCTTCCGTTCTTGTTCTTTCTTTACTTTCATATGCGCAAGTGATTCGTACACTAAGACAGTCGACAATCCCTTAAAAGTTTTGTTATACAAGTTTGTGGTTGTGTGAATTTCGGTATACACAGTGACCCGGTTCCAAAGTTCATGAAGCAAGTGTGGGAACACTTGACACGTACGAGTGTTTCTCGTGACGCACCATGGTTTTTTTCTTCGGGATTTTAATGAATTAACTGGTAACCACGAAAAACAAGGAGGTGCTTTTCGGCCATCTTCCTCTTTTACACCTTTTAATTTGATGATTCACACGGGCAGTCTGCTCGAATTGCCCTGTATAGGTAACCAATGGTCTTGGCGTGGTCGGTGGAACAAGGCGGTTATTCGATGTCGTCTAGATCGGGCATTGGCCATTGGTGACTGGCATAGTTGTTGCTCTTTTGTTTGTCGATTATTTAGCCATGATTTGCTCCGATCATCGACCGCTTCTCGCAACGATCGATGATAAGATCCCTCGGGGTGTAAGCAATTTAGAATTCGATAAACGGTGGACTCCGCGGTCCGAACTTCCCAACATTATTGCTGATGGTTAGAATTGTGGCATAGATACATGGTCATTTCCTTTTATGGATAAAATCATAAATTATCATCGGGAAATCTTTAGGTGGCGAAAATATTCAGTCGAAAAAGACAAGCAACTACTCGGGGAACTCCAACTGTTGGTTGAGACGATACAAAATGACGATACACGGCCACAAGAGGATCTTGTGGAAGCTAAACGTCAGCTGACAGAGACATATAAAGAAGAAGAGCTTTAATGGAAGCAAAAAAGTCGAAATTATGGTTAAAAGAGGGGGACGACAATACTAAATATTTTCATGCCCAGACTAAGCAACACAGAGCTCAAAATTGCATCATAGGTCTTACTAACTTCACTAGTTCCAAGTAACATCGGAAAAAGATATTGAGAATGTTGCGGTTAACTACTTTAGTGACATCTTCTCGACCAGCTCACCAGTTGACTAGAACTCGTCATCCATCACGAGGGATATGAATAGTTTTCTTACGGCTGCGACAACAGAAGAGGAAATCCGTAAGGCCCTTTTTATGATCCACCCTGAGAAGGCGCCTGGTCCGGATGGTACGACGGTTTTATACTATCAAATATCCTGGTATACGGTCAAATCGGATCTAGTCGATCTAGTGAATACCTTTCCGCAGACGAGAAAATTAGACCCGCGGTTGAATATGACCAATATTTGTCTTATCCCTAAAATGGAAAGATCGACAATGATTTTGGAGTTTAGGCTAATTAGTTTTTGTAATGTCGGTTATAAAATTATATCCAAACTGCTTACGGAGCGCCTGAAATTGATTCTCCCACAATTAATTTTGGAAACTCAATATGCTTTTGTCTCTCGACGTTTGATTCTGGACAATGTTCTCCTTGTGCAAGAAATTTTTCATGCCTTGAGTACCAACAACTCATGTAAACACGAGTTCATGGCAATCAAAATAGACATGAGCAAGGCTTTCGACATAGTGGAATGTATATTTATCAAGCAGCTTTTATTGAAAATGAGTTTTGCACGGTTGTGGTTTGCTGGATATTGGGATGTATTTCGTCAGTCACCTACCAATTTCTCTTAAACGGCCAACCATATGGCAGCATTATTCCCCAAAGGGGGCTGCGGCAAGGAGATCCCTTATCTCCCTTTTTATTCAATATATGCACGGAAGCTTTAGTCGTAAATATTAAGAAACTGGAGCGGGATAACCGGCTTATGGATCTTAAAGTGGCTCGTGCAAGNCCCCCCCCCCCCCCCGTTTCACACCTTTTATTTTCTGACGATAACCTTTTCTTGTATAAAGCCTTAACTGAGGAATGTTCGGTAATTGTGGGTCTTCTAAATGCTTATGAAAAAGTCTCGGGACAGCAAATCAAAATTTGTTAAATCTTCTGTCCAGTTTGGCCACAAAGTTGATTCCACGACGCGCGAGGCCACATAATCACTTCTAGGCATATTCAATTTAGGGGGCATGGGCACCTATCTCGGTCTTCCGGAGAGTCTGGGCGGTCTGAAAACCAAGGTACTTCCCTTTGTTAAAGAAAAGGTTCAAAGTCGGGTCATTGGTTGGTCCTCTAAACATGTTTCTTAATGGGGTAAGGAGGTCTTATTGAAATCGGTAGCTACGACAGTGCCGACATACACGATGTCTTGTTTTCGTCTGCCCAGGACCATTACTTCCAAGCTCAATAGTGGCATTGCTAAATTTTGGTGGGGGTTGAATGAGCAACGTGGTGTACATTGGCTCTCTTGGGTCAAAATGTGTAAGGATAAGATGGACGGAGGACTTGGTTCTATTATATTGAGGATTTTAATACGGCTTTACTGGCTAAAAGCCGATTGATCAATCAGCCACATGCCCTTCGCACGTGTCTTAAAAGGGCGGTACTTTCGGATTTCACACTGACTCAATGCGATCAAGGTTTCCAATCCCTCTTATGGATGGAGAAGTATAATATCGGCTAGACCTTTGGTTAAAGTCGGGGCAATCATTAGAGTGGGATCTAGCAATTCGGTATCTGTGACCCCTGGATACCTGAACCTTTACCATGACCAGTGGTATGTAAGGGGATAAATTATTACCCCAACCTTATGGTCAACCATTTAGTAGATCTTATCACACACACACACACCTGGAAACTGGATCTCCTACATGCGATTATGGTTCCCGAAGTCATTTCCTATATCCAAAGTATCCCAGTCAGTCTTTCATTCAAGCCTGACACGCTTAAGTGGAAGTACACGAAATCCGGCATATACACATTTAAATCTTGTTATCTGCTCCTTTCGCAAGGGCCGTTATTCAGGCGCGTTGACCACACTTTTGGTCCACATACAAAGAATTTGCAAGCCTTTGCATGGAAATTAAAATGTCCACCCAAGATAAAATATTTGGCTTGGCAGGTCATAACAGGTTGTTTATCGGTTAAACCGCGGGTTCGAGGACGGGGGATCCCATGTGATGATACTTGTCCTTGTTGTGGTGCAGAATCGAAAACAATTAATCATGCGTTATTTGAATGTCCGCCATCAGTTCAAACTTGGTATTTATCGAAAATGACTTCTCCTCCAGGGCCTTTCCCGGGGCCTTCGGTTTTCTCTAATATTGACAATTTATTCTGGCATCTCCCGTCAGTTATGATTGACAAGGCTTTTTCCCATACTCTTTGGTACATTTGGAAAGCACGGCATGATAAAGTCGTCCCACTACAAGAAAACACGGCTATTGCTAGGAAAATCTGCGAGGAAATATTGGAGTCGCAAATTCACGAGTACATTGCTACTCATTTGCTAGGAACAATCACGGCCTCGCAAATTCGTTGCAAGTTTGCGAGAAATAATAACCTCGTAAATTCCTCGCAAACTTGCGACAAATTTGCGAGGAATTTGCATGGACAGTACCAATTCGTCGCAGATTCCTAGCAAATTTGCAAGGAATATGCTTGGACAGTTTCAGTAGCTAATTTGCGAGGAATTTGCGAGATAGGAGCGTTGAGTGGGGGTGTCCTTGCAAATTAGTAGCAAATTTGCGGGGAATTTATGAGGTTTTGTTTGGTACACCAGAAAGTCGGTAGCCCACAAGTTAAATGTTTTGAATCCAATAATTGAGAATTTGTGTTCCTCGCAAATATGTTGCAAATTCCTAGCAAATACGTAGCAAAATATTTAAGGATTCCTATAAATAGACCCAAGCTAAGATCCGAAATTCACAACCAAAAATCTCATTCACTCTAAAAGAAAAAGAAAAAAAAACAAAATTTAGATATTTTGAAGTTTGTAGTAGTGCATGTGGTACTTTTGATTCTTTAAAAAGGAACGAAGATCGGAGTTATGTAATGTCTTGGGAGCATGAAGCATATACCGTTCGGGCTTGGATGTACAACCGTCGAGATCCTGAGACCTGTCAAGTGCGGCAGAAGTTCAAGGAAGGGCTCCAACAATTCTTAACTCAAGCAACCAATTACCAGCGACAATTCACCAAAATTACGGTACCAATATCTTAATATTTTTTCCTTGCTTGAAGTGTATAGTAAGGATCCGGATACGGATCCGGTGTACAAGCATGTCATTACTAGGGGGTTTCTGCCAAATTATTATGTGT
>OVAP01001727.1:0-22449 GCA_900406295.1 Aurinia saxatilis | reverse complement strand
AACAATTGCAAAACAACTATGAAAAAGGACCTAAAATGCAACATATCACCCGTTCGCAAATTTGACACTCGAACAGCTTCTCAACTCCGAAGCTCGCCGCCAACTACCGTATAAGCTCCATCCGGCACTACCCGCATACCATCTTTGTACGGTTCAAATTTTATCAATCTGTCTAAATTTTATTATTTATTTATTTTAAATTTAATACTAACTTACATTTCTTACTTTATAGCTTTGATGATGACGGGATGGTGGCAACAAAAGTTCGGAAAATCATGGGGCGCGACTTTAAGGAGCCACATGCAAATTGGTCCCAAGTCCCCGTATACGTTCAAGAGCAGTGGTTCCACAGTTTCGTGGTAAAATATATCCTTTTTAATATATACATATATATATATATATATAATTTTTATATCAATAATATTCAATATAACTAACACGTTAACAATTTTGTTTTTTAATGTCTTTTTCCCAGCAAAAATTTTACTGGGATATGGCTATCACGGAGACGGTCCGAGCAGCTTTCTACAAGAAGGGACGCGAACGGCTCGTTGATCAGGTGGGCCGATGGAAGAGCAACTGGCTGCAAAAGGGCGATTTCGCGAAGCCGGATTGGTTCTGCCCTAGAGTTTGAGCGGGGTTAGTCCGATATTGGCAGTCGACCAAGTCGCACGGGCGGAGGGTTTNCTGCCCTAGAGTTTGAGCGGGGTTAGTCCGATATTGGCAGTCGACCAAGTCGCACGGGCGGAGGGTTTAGACGCAAAACGCTAGACTAACTCCGCCTGCTGAAGGGGAGGGTCCCTCGAGACATGGATCCAGGTAATGATCTTTCCGACGGCGTGTGTAAAAGGGGAAAAGTCGCGTGTGCGGGATCTCTTCAGCTCGGCGATTCGGGGGATCCGATCTGTCCTCTCCCGAACCCGGTACGCGTACTCCAGGCGCAGTTCGACGAGGCGAATGTGCAGATTCTCCGCCAGAACGAGCGGATCGCGCAATTGGAGCGAGGCAAGGAGGGATATGACATGTTGTTCGACTACATTAGGACCAATGATCCTAACTTCCATAGCCTCCTCGCCCAAAACCGAGCCGCCGAAGCAGGTGCCGGACCACCTACACAACAGTCCGTTCACGATAATGACTACGTTAACTAGTTTTTGCATTATTTTTCATGTTTTGTAAAAAAATATTTATTTTCTGTAATATATTTTCTTAAAAATATTTTTATTTCAGTTTTTTATTGTAATAAAAATTTGTTTTTTTAATATATAATATATCATATCCCTCGCAAATCCCTCGCAACGCCTCCAAGCAAAAGCCTTGCAATACATTCCGTCTCAAATGCCCCGTAAGTGCAACGTAACATTTATCCTCGCAAGATCGTCGCAATATCGACGTAAAGGGTGAATCGCACATCCCTCGCAAAGTACCAAAGCAAATTAGTCGCAACCGTATCTCGCAAATACGAAGCAGAATCTCTCGCAAAGCCCTCGTAAAATTTGCGTGGGATTTGCATCTGCGTTATGTCTTCCTTGCAAAGCCCTCACAATGTCTGCGACACCATGTGCGACGCTTTACCCGTGTCATCGCAAGCCTGTCGCAATGTTTTAGCGACCAACTTGCGATGGAGTTTTTTGCCTCGCAAATTGCGATGCTTTTGCGACATTTTCTGCTTTGCAACGAGTTGGTTGCGATAAAGTTGAAAATGTTGCAAATGCGCCGCAAATCATCTTTTGCTACGCACTTGCGACGTTTACTGTCGTAGCAAACAGTCTATTTTCTTGTAGTGTCGACTGGGTAATTAGCTTCGTCTACATGTCCTTTTGATGATGGTGAAACGCTACAAGAACTGAAGTAATTTTTTTTTTATCACATATGGTTAGACAGATAAAATAATGGAAAAAGATTCGCTAACCTTGGCAGACGAAACTGTAATGGATAAACTATAAACCTTATTTAGTAAACACTTCACCTTAAAGATCATATATGAGCAAACATTAATCTTGATGATCAAACTATAAACCCATAGTGAGTAAACAATAAACCCTAATGAACAAATAAACCTTAAAGTGTAAACACTAAATCCTAATGATCAAGCTTAATTTATTACGTAATTATGTATGTGAACATGTTATAATAAGAGTGAACAGTCCGAGTGAGAAAAAATGAGATTTTTATAAGGATAAAATAAAAGCGGATTAACAATCACTAATCGTATCACAAGTATATGTGGTATTGTTAGATTTGTAATTACCATTTTTATTGGTTATTTCGACCAATTAATCTAAAAATAATTATTAGTTCAAACTGATTAGAGAAAATAAAACTACATTAAAAAGTATAGTATAGACGTCTGTATGTATATATATTACATTTAAAAAGTATACTAGTATAGTATAGACGTAAATATATATGATAAATAAAACATAGTCCATAATTTTCTAAAGCGGTGCTCTGCCTTCTCTCTTCTTCCAGAGAGGGAAAGCCTGTTTGGGACCGGCGGTGGTTATCCTGTTCCGCCGTCGGTTCCCCCCTTTTCCTTTATGTTGCTTCCTTCACGGCGTCGACTCGATGGGGATCTACGGAGCTTTTGATGGTTCCAGAATGGATGCATGCTTTCAATGTTCAATGGCGGAGCAGTGGTCTTCCCGGAGATTCCTGTTGAAGTTAGGCTCAGTCCGTTCCAGTCCATTGGTTTGCAAGGTTTTTGGTCCGATTGTGGTCCTTTTTCTGTTAGGGGTTAGATGGTTCGATTTGGGTATGGAATTGGTGATTGAAATCTAGGGATCCTTGTTTCCAGATCTTGACCTTTCAATTGCCTTAATCTAGTTGTTTCTCTAAGTTCCCCTTAAAGGTTTTGATTAAAACCCGATTTGAACCTCTATTTTCCCTGATCTTTGGCTTTCAGTGGCGTTTAACCTTTGCTCAAATTAAAATCTGCTCCTTTGGATTTGGTTCAAAGTCGGGACTGAGGCTTAGGTACTAGGAGTTTGCTCAAGCTAGGTTAGAGAACTTTAAAGTTAAGTCTCCCTCAGGAATCCTCTTGCAATCTTCTCCTAATAAGATCCTTCTTCGCTATTGACTTCAGTGGCTAGAACTTTGGGTTGTAGCAGTAAAATGATGTTAGTACTTGGGGTAGGTTTCGAAATTTGTTTGTGGCTTGGTTCCCGTACCTCTGGTTCTCCTAGACTTTAGGTTAGCTTGTGCTTTATGCAACTTTATCTACTATCTCCGAAGATAGTGTCTACTATCTTTGATCGCCCATCTTCTTGACCTTTTCAGGTGTCTTGGTACTACTTTGTGTCCATTTGCAAAGGTTGTAGCTTTTATATTTGTGTTTTGGTTGGATGTTGGTCCTTTTGTTGAATTCCGATTTTGTAGGTGGTTTTTGGACTTCGGAGACTTGTATGTGTTCTCCGACTAACGTTTGTAAGGTTGACTATTTAATAAAATCAGACGGCAAAAAAAAATGTAAATATAATATATATATATATATATATGTAATGTATAATTTGTGTCGTTTCATTACAGCTACATGTCATGTCAACGACCGAACGAAAGGATCAGAAATTGTGAAGGCAAGCACGATCTGGTCGACACCTCACCAGTCAATGCCAAAATGACGTCGCCGTTTCTTCATCATTTGTGATCCTCCTCTATTTCACACTCACTTGTTAATTATTAATTTCGTTGATCCCAAAAAAAGTTTCTTTGAAAACTATTTCGTTTCTAATCTGAGATCCAAACATATCTGACATTATAATTATTCTCCGTTTTTTTTTTTTTTTTTGCCATGATATATATTCTTCTCTCATTTTTATCTAATATACTCTACCAATAAGAAACTAAAAATATTTCTCCTTCTGCGGCGATGTCTTTGTTAATTATGAAAATATTTAAAAAAATTCCTAAAAGTATATTCTTGCTGATTATGAGCTTATTACTAATGAACTGTCGACCAAATATAGACAATTGTTCTGAAAAAAATATTAAAAGTAATTAAAGTATTAATACACGTATATTGCCAAATAACGAAATAGTCATAACTTCGCACACGTATCCATTGACTTTTAATGCACTGCAAAATAACATAATAAATTAAATATGTTTTGTTGATTATGAGCTAATTATAAATGAACTTTCGACTAAATATAGTCAGGTTATCATAATTAAAAATAATAAAAAAGACAACTCAGTTCTCCTGTAAATTAAATGATTTTTCGTTTGTAATCTTATTAACTGTAATAAAGAGCCGAAAACTATTTTTATTTAATATGATTGAATACCTTTTTTTGGATTTTAGATTGGGAATCGTATTCGCTGGCTTGGCCTAACTATTTGCTTTTAGTTGGCAAAGGATTCACATGGCTCCCTCCTCCTCATATCAACTAATATCAGCACACGTGATTAAGGACCCTTTCTCTGTTTTCTTTTTATTTCTTTTGTCTTTTCCAGAAAGACGGAAGAAGAAAGATCATTAAGTCCGATCTCGTAGACTTTTCGTTTTTTAGCTTTTTTGTCTCTGTCCAAAATCCAGAAAGAAACTTTTCTAGCAAAAGAAAAAGACAACAATCTCATTGATTCTTGACAATGGATTCTTTGAAGAACAGGAAATTGCTCAAGGTCATAGTTCTCGGAGATAGCGGGTAATAATCTTCTCTCTTATGATCGATCTTCGTCTTAATTGGCTCTCTTTTTTTTTTTTCCTTTCTTTATGAATCTTTATTTGCTGCAGGGTAGGCAAAACTTCATTGATGAACCAGTATCCTTTTTATACCACATTCAAACTTATTACTTGGTTTGAAAATCTATAGCAAATCTTCTGTTTTTATACGTAGATCTATGTTTTTGTGGTAACCTTAATTAACTTGTGACTTAAGATACGTGTACAAGAAATTTAACCGACAATATAAGGCCACGATCGGAGCAGATTTCGTCACCAAGGAGCTTCATATTGAAGATAAACCTGTCACTTTACAAGTAAATAATATATATCACCTCTTGTTTCACTTTCACAGGAACATTTTAAGGCATTTTTGGACTCTGAAAAATCTTTATCATACTCTCTCTTTTTCTAGATATGGGATACTGCGGGACAAGAGAGATTTCACAGTCTAGGATCAGCGTTCTATAGAGGTGCAGATTGTTGTGTTCTTGTCTACGACGTGAACAATCTGAAATCTTTCGAGACTCTCAATAATTGGCACACGGAGTTCCTCAAACAGGTTTTGCTCTAATTGTTTTTTTTCTTGTCTCACAAGTAACGCATTTCTTTTTCCAAGTCTAATCTCGTCCGTTCCCATTATTTGATATATTTCAGGCAAATCCTATGGAACCTGAGACATTCCCATTTGTTGTGATTGGGAACAAGACTGATGTAGATGGTGGAAACAGCCGAGTTGTAAGCAGTCTCCTCCTGAACCCCCCCCCCCCAAAAAAAAAAAATCTTAACTTTTTCAATGGCACTCATGCAGGTTGCTGATAAGAGAGCCTCCGAATGGTGTGGCGCAAAGGGGAACATACCGTACCATGAAACTTCGGCCAAGGAGGATATCAATGTCGATGAAGCGTTTTTGGGTGTTGCACACAAAGCTCTCTCCAATGAACGTAAACAAGACAGCATGTGAGTTTCTACATCCATTTTGGTTCATAGATAGATAGTTGATATTTACGGCAGTTTCTTGATTCTAAAGTTTCATGCTTGTTTCTTTAAATTTGCAGATATTTCCGAGACCTAACCACATATGTTACAGATAATATTGAGGAGCAGCAAAGAGGTTGTGCTTGTTGATTCATATTTCACATATCTGATGAATATAATCGACTCCCAAATGTTTCATTTTCAGTCATTTCTTTCGTTTTTTGTTCATTGGTTTAATATCAATTATAGAGGTCTACTAATGGAAAAACACAATTGATATATGCACCTTAATTTACGAGTGTTTTGATTCATGTATAGCATTTAATTTTATTTCTGTAAAAGTTTTTGTTGATACATTCATACAATTGTATTTTCGACCCGTTATAGTATTCATTTGATCTGATTATTATTGTTATTATTCTTCTTTTTATTTTTACAGCTCAATGTTTATGTTTGGTATTTTAAAAATAAATCACATTTTGGTTGGTTTTGTTGGTTTAGAGTCTTTCAATCTCTAGATCGATAAACTCTCTTTCTTGTTTAGATTCTCTTCCTCAACAAAGAGAGCTTTACTGTTCTAACACCACTTGGATATATTTTCTTCATCATGCTCTTTTCCATCCGTATATTTTTTTTCAATCTCCTATATGTTGGGATATCAGCCCAAAGTCTCACATCGGAAGTTAGACAAAGTAGTGTCTAAAATATAAGTCAAGAGAGACTCCAATTAGTATGAGGCCTTTTGGGAAGTAGCCCAATAAAAAAAACCGTGAGGGATGTGGCCCAAAGCGGACAATATCATACTAATGGGAAGCTAGTGCGATGGTACATTACTCAACCCAGATTATCAGAAAGTCTCCAGCGTGGTGTTTGATAAGCCAAGAAAATGGCAACTATATAATCAAGTTATGGGTAGCTTTGGCCAGAGATAAATGTTAATTTTTCTTCACTTATGAACACGATATTCAAGCTACTTTAAATAAAGGAGTCCATACATATAATGAATGGCCATTAGTGATAGAGCAAAGGGTAGAACAACCTCTAAAATATTATCTTAGTCGGATACCCATTTAGATCATAATATAGATACCAATGAACAATTACACTCCTGCAATATTCTCAGCTATAGGAGATCAATTGGATATAATTCAGAAAGTAGCTTATAACCCTACAAATGAGAATACTTATGTTAGAATCATGATTCTATATAATGTGGAAAACCCACTAAACAATTCTAGAACTGTTACATTATCTGGGGGAAAGAAACATCATATTTCCTTAGAATATGAACGAATACAGAAGAGATGTTATATTTTTCCAAAGGATAACATGATCAACCAGAAGGGAGAAGAAAAAGAGAAAAGAACTAGATGAGATTATTTTCTATGGTAAAGGGCTAGGAATCAAGTCCAATGATCCCAACGTTTACCCAGAGAATGAAGAGGGCAAAGGAAAAATGCTTCTTATGATGCCAGTGTTCAAATTCATTCTTTGACACGAAAATAATTCTCTAAGGAAAGAAAAATAATGAGAGTGAGAAATAAATAAGTTTGGGGGAGAGTACAAATAGTTGTATGGATGATTTATCAAATATAGTATGGGAAAGAGTCTAGAAGATTCTTGGTATTGTGATCAAAGATGAGACAAGCAATGATAATGGATAGACTAAGTGGCTAGGCCGTCGGTTGAATTTGGAATGCTAAAGAAGTCTACGGAGAAGTACATGGGGTCAAGTTCTGGTTAGTCGTGTGTGAATTACTAAGTTGGAAAAATCAAATTCGATTTTCTAAAGCAAGGTAAGTTTCTACGTTTTCAAACTTCTTTCACAGCTTTTATACATGTTTGTTTGAGGGCAGGCAAATGTTAAATCTGGAGTTGGTATATCATGGTTTTTTTGGGTTTTTAACAATAATACCATTGTTTTATATAGTCTTTTATGCATTTTTGGAATCTTTATTATTATTTACATGTCATAGCACAAGTTTGGTGATTTTGGAGTATTCTAAAGTGTTTTGGAACAATAGGAATCAAATGCAATGAAGACCACTTGGAGAAATTCGCCAAAAAAAAGGAAGAAAAGGAAAATCAGACACCGGTGTCGGTCAACACCCCACACCCTATTTTTCTTATTTTGTTGAAGAAATGGAAAATTGCAGAATTGCCCCAAAGTTATGAAAATTTTCCAGAAGACTCAAAACGTATTTTGGCTATATAAATACATGCTTTAATGCTTAGTTTTATCATATCATATTTTCTATTGAGACTTAAGCAAGAGAGTTGTCCTAGAGCTTTTAGGGAGAAAATTCCTTTTAGAGAGAAATGATACACAAATTTGTACTCTATGTAGTTAACTGCAAGTGCACAACAAAGGAGTTATAGTACTTAGAGATCGAATTTAATAAATGGTAAATTACTAAAACTAATTTTCCTTAAGTCATTAAGGAAAATTGTTTTATATTCAAAAACAAGAAAAAGCTGAAATTCGCAGGAGTGTCGACGATACCATGAGGGTGTCGATCCACACCTTAATGGAAAATTTCCATTTTCTTCATTTGCCTTTTCTTCTCTTTAAACTTGATCATTTTTGCTCCATAATTCTTCCATAATTCACCATGTGCTTTTAACTCGCTCATACACCTAAAATGACTCATTTAGACTATAATAATAATAATATAGATTCAATAAAATAGATAAATATATGTATCATTTGTATAAAAAAGGGTAAAAACTAGGATATATCAAGAAGAATTTCTAAACCCTCTTTATTTTATCTATTAAATATCTCTTTTTCTGCATTCTTCATTCTTCATGTTGATTATTTCAATTAATATGTGTGAGTAGTTTGTTTGTTAGGTTTAGGGTTATCCTAGGTTAAAGATGAATTGATAGATCAGAATTATTTGTTAGAAAAATCATATAGTTCTTCATCTAAAATTGAGTTTATTGCTAGTTCTAATTTGATCACCTAGAATCTATATCATAGGTTAATTAATTAATGCAAAAGCATAATTAATTTAGTAGAATTATTTTAGATGAGCAAAATTCATATTCGCAAAGAAATTTGGTTTAGTAAATTTGTGAACAAACTGAACTTGAAATTAATGATTGTCTTAATTGATTGAATTTGAACAAAAAAATTGGAATTCTAGGATTCAGACATAGATAGTCTTCGCAATGACAATTGGTTGATTTTACAAAAGTGTTTCAAGTTCTAGAACGGTTTTTAATAAATTCCTAACAGTTTTCTATCTTCAAATTCCGATTTACCCAAAGGATTTCCCAATGCCTAGTTTTTGTTTTATTGAATTTAAATAAGTTTGGACCTATTTTCATAATTTTTTTCTGATAGTCAATTTATTTAATAAACTTAGCTTAATTTGAATCTAATATTTATAGTGCAACTTTAAGTCTCTGTAGATACGATCCCTAAATACTATAACGTATTAGTTGTGCTCTTGCAATTAGTATTAAGGTTAAACCTGATCATATCAGATGGCGACCTTCAGCATGTTCCTCTAGATAACATAATATGTTTTCTTCGCTCGTCGATGCAAGATGTTCCCGAATCGTTGTAGTTTTTTCTCGCTATGGCTTTTTTTTTATTTTAAACAAACGTCATAATTTTACGGTGAAATTATTAGGTTTGTGGTGCACTGCAGGGGGAAAGTACACATGTCACTATTTTAGGTGATCATGTGGTAGTTTTTCAGAGATATTTGAAAAAATTTATCGTAAAATATTAGATAAGATTTAGATGCTTTGCAACAATGTTTAAGATGATATATATAATAGAGTATTTTTTTATAAAAAAGGTAATAATTTCTTTTAATTTAGAAATATATATTTGTATTTTCCAGATGATAA
The DNA here is from genome assembly GCA_900406295.1 of Aurinia saxatilis. NCBI lineage: Eukaryota > Viridiplantae > Streptophyta > Magnoliopsida > Brassicales > Brassicaceae > Aurinia > Aurinia saxatilis. The sequence goes on along the minus strand of OVAP01001727.1, from coordinate 12,947 downwards.
TAAGGTCTAATACTAGAAAATGTTACTTATTCTTTAAAAAAAAAAAAAATGTTACTGAAATAAAAGTTCGGGAAAATAGCTATTTTGTTAAGGGTAACAGTCGTTCAAAGCTTGGTCACCGGCGTACAGCGCAACTACGTAGGGTAACGCTCCTCGCTGTGCTTCTTTCTATTATCTTGTTTTTATTTTGGGTACAGATGGTTTCGGACTCCAAGGACTTATATGTATGTCCAGTGACTTATTGTAATCTCAAGTTTAGTAATTAGGTTAATAAAATTCAGGTAACAAAACAAAAAAGAAAGACCAAAACAGACGATATAGCGAAAGAATATTTTTTTGTTTTTTCTATTTTTGTATCAACAAATTGAGTCAAGTGAAATCTACAGAATTTTCCTTATAGTAAAAGAGTTATATATATAAGGAAAATTTGACAGGCTTTTAAAAAAAAACCCAATATTTGGATGATAAATCTGAGCCGTTGATGGGCGATCTACGTTGTTGAGCTTTGACTCCGTAAAAGAGCGACGAGTTTACCCAGTGCTCAGATAGGGATCTCAACGCAGGACAAACCCTAATTTCCAGACTCGATTCGAAAATGGCGTTCGCATCTCGCTTCCTCTCCAGATCTAAGCAGGTATGCTCGATTCACGATTCTTCTGTCATTTAAGTTTCTGGGTTTGGATGCGATGAATAAAGTGGGGCTGGATGGTGTCTATCGAACTCGTTTTTATATCTTGTGATCCTTTTGTTGGAAATGAAGTGTTTCAATGGCAGTACGATAGTGTATTTCTCATCAAAACCTGTGAACGTTTCTGATTTGAACTTACCATTACGCAGCTACAAGGGCGTCTAGTCATTTTGCAACAGCACCATGCTGTTCCTGTCCGCGCCTTTGCAAAGGAAGCTGCTCGTCCTACATTTAAAGGAGATGGTTCGTCAACAAACTCCTCTCTTATGTTTTGTTTATATATATATGATGGATTATGTTCAATGTGTCCGTTCAGAGTGAAATGAGAGAGCATTGCTTCACTAAACTATTACACTTGTTGTAGAAATGTTGAAGGGTGTCTTTACAGAGATCAAGAACAAATTTGAGGCTGCAGTTGATATCCTCCGTAAGGAAAAGATCACCCTTGATCCACAGGACCCAACTGCTGTAAAACAGTATGCTACTGTAATGAAGACCATCAGGCAAAAGTAGGCCTCTCCTTGCTCGACTCTTTGTTGGGATTTGATCTTGTTAATTTGGCTGCTTATCATGTGTTCTCTTGGTGTGCAGGGCAGACATGTTCTCTGAATCTCAACGCATTAAATATGATATTGAGACTGAGACTAAAGATATTCCAGATGCTCGTGCTTACCTTTTGAAGTTGCAGGAAATCCGTACCAGGTAAGAGTTAGCATTCAGATTAGTTTCATACATCTGTTTCGATAGTTTCCTCACCAGTCAAGTTAATAAAATTCAATGCCTGAAAGTAAAAGTAATTCAATTGTTGGAAAAAGCATCCTGTAATTGTAATATCTTGAATTTGATTGATAAGCAATTATTTAGAGACTGCATTAGTTATCTTTTACTTTTCTTTTTGTCATGCAATTGTTTGCAAAAACAGTCCTTGAGTTATTCTTCTGCTGGTGATATGTTTTGTAGGAGGGGGCTTACTGATGAGCTTGGTGCTGAGGCCATGATGTTTGAGGCTTTGGAGAAAGTTGAAAAGGATATAAAGAAGCCTCTCCTGAGAAGCGACAAGAAAGGAATGGATCTTTTGGTTGCAGAATTCGAAAAAGGCAACAAAAAGTGCGTAATACAAAAACAAGAATCATTTCCATTGCGCCTAGCATATTTGGTTACATATGTAAGAGCTAATGAAATACATGTTTGCAAACGTGGACAGGCTTGGGATTAGGAAAGAGGATCTGCCTAAATACGAGGAAGAGTTGGAGCTCCATATTGCGAAAGCACAGTTGGAGGAGCTGAAGAGCGATGCTCTTGAAGCAATGGAGTCTCAGAAAAAGAAGTAAGTGTTGCTCTTTTGTACTTTTCTCCTCTATGAATCTTTCATCTCCATCATGTATTTGTAACACACAAATGGGTTGCAGGGAGGAATTCAAGGATGAGGAGATGCCTGACGTGAAGTCGTTGGACATCCGTAACTTCATCTGAGAAGAAACATTTGATTTGTTGTAAGAAAGGGCGCACTCTCGTGTCAGTGTCGTTGCTGTTTTTGGTTTGGCGATTAATAAGGTCTCAGTCTCACCATGGATTAGACAAAATACCAAATGGGGGGGTCTAACTTTCTCTCTGGTTATTACGCTTGAGATTTTTTTAGTCACAAACGCATGTTTCCGATAATGGTGATAAATGAAATTTGAGATATATTATTTAAATAAAAGTCGAGGTTTCACCGAATTTATAAATCGGCCCGAAAACAACCAATTATATCTCAACACGTGGCTTGATTGTGGACAATTATAAAGGGGTGAGTCTGAAGGGGAGAGAGTTTGGTTTACAATATGTCTCTTCCCGGAACGAGAGCTTCTTCTTCTCCCTCGCTTAACCGATGGTTCGTTACTCGTCGAGCTACTTTCTCTCCGGTTCGTTTTCACCGGAAGTCTCGTCCTTCGTTTGATAACATATCATTTTCCAGGGAGAGAGTGTGTTTCCGCGCGCGAGCCACTGTGCATTCGGTTTTGGAGACGGAAAAGCCTGAGCCTCCGGTGAGATTGCTCGCTCTCGTCGGAAAAAATGCTGTAAGCCCACTCAAATCCACCTCGTGGGAGGAAGTTATGCTCCACACTGTAAGTGTATTGTCGTAAATTCGTCAACTTTTTAGTTTTCTGTATTTTATTCATTGTTCTTGGCAATTACAGGCCAAAAGACTAAAATGGGTTGATGACGGATATGAACTACTCGTCTTTGATGATGAACTTAGTGATCAAACAGCTTTGAATCTGAAACAAGAACTGAATCGTACTGATATCTTGGTTCTAGTTTCTGTTACTCACCCAGAATCTGTTGAGTGGGTTCAGACAAACAGCAAAGATGTCAACAACATTATTTGCTTCGAGTCTTCTCCTGATTTGATGAACAGACTTGGTGGGACTGATTTTGGGAGCGGTAACAAAGACAAAGAAGTAGCCGCGGTTGTGAAGACCGTGGGAGATGCTTGGGAACGTCGTAATTCTGATGATATAAGATTCTGCTTGCTTGTCATCATCAACGCTTACATAAGACCAGTTCCTGTCTTGCAGAACCTGAGGTCCAAAGGGTTTTCCACGCTTGGTTGTATGGTTAAAAACTGTGGACCTCAGATACTCAACTGTCTCTTGGATCCAAACTGTCGAAAGGCTCTTCAATGTTTGAACCAATGTAGTCCTGTTGACCAAGTTTGTAGTTACACATGCATTGCTTCTTATGAGAGTCCATACTTTGAAGCCTTCTCTCTTTGTGTACTACAGAAACACAATTGTCTCCAATTGGATGCAAAAATCCCTGAGAAGCCTTATGTGCCTCCCATGGTGAGTTTTCAAGGGAAAGAATTATGTCATGAGACGGCAGAAGACTTGTTTGTTGGATGGTTAGGGGGCTTGGACTGGAGCTGGCGTGTCGTGGCTGGGCAAAACCCGGCTTATGATCAGTTTCCATGTCAGTACCAGCTTTTCTACAGAGGGAAAGGGAAGTCATCGTTTTGGTATGAACCTGTCTTTCAGGTGAGGACGCTTGAAGGCAAGTTGGTTTGGAGAAGGAGAAGATACGCCGTTAAGCGAGGAAAGATCCCTGCAACTTTTCGTTTCAGTGTCTTGGACAACGGTGTGGTCTCAAATGAGTTTTGGACTATTGTGGATGTGTCTGATGATCTGAGCTGGGGATTGTTCCATTACAATGGAGCGGCTCGTGTTGCAGGACAGTCTTACACCGGAGCTGTGCTGGTAACGCCAGATGGCTTGTACCCTGCAGAGAAGGAGAGGGAAAGATTGCAGTCTGCATTGGAGAAATGTGGGATTAAGGAGTGGGAACTCTTTGCTGTCGATAATTGTTCTTGCGAAAATCCACCACTGGGAATTCCACAAGACTCTAGACTACATTCAAGAATCAGCATCAAGGAATCAGACTCGGTTCAATACATAGAAATGTAAGAAAATTTCATCAAATATTGTATCTACCCTAATCTGTCTAAGACAAGCTTCATCCAGATGTAAAAAAGTATGCAAAAAAGTTCAAACAAATATGACATGGAAGTACAAGAACGACTTGATCCGGGAATTATAACACAAAGTATCGCAGGGAAGTTCTCTACCAAACAATACATTACTGGACAAATTTTTAAGTTTATACGTTCTTCAGTAAGCTGCTCAAGACACGTATTGACTTATCGACTTTCCGTTTCTTTCAATTTCTCCCTCTACTTTCTTTACCTTTCAACTCCCTCCTAAATTTTGTTTCGAATTCACTTAAGACAAATCGTTAAAACTAAATCATGAACATAATCGATGTTAAACTGAACAAAATATGATACCAATAACTTCATCTCAAGCTAGCTTGCATACATTTACACAATAAAAGACCTCGGACAGTCTACTGTTTTGTCAAGGAAAGTAATGGGGTAAATAATGTTTCCTCATGACTTCTAGCTCTAGTTTATGTCATAGGAAGGAGGTGTGAAGAGAGCAGCACCATTTTCGACCTCATCAGTATTAATGGTCCCATTAGGAGACATAAGCACTCTGTATATCCGCTTCGAACAAACCTCACCTAACCTTTTGTCTCCTCCTAATAAACCTTCCACCATCAAGTCTTTCAGTAGAGACTCCTTCTCATGGACCTGTCTCCATTTTCCCATACCAACGCAACACAATTTGATTCAGAACACTTCACGAAAAAACAAACTGGGGATGTCAAATCTGTAGCTTCTGCCACGGTTCTTACTTACCGATATGTTGGGGTCCATATAAACCTTGAGAAGAGATTTCATGGTTGGATATTTTTTCCCCACTGCTACAGCATATCTTGGCTGCACCTTTGGTATTGCTACTAATGCTTTCAACCTATTATTAAAGATTCAATTATTAGACAGAGTGGTTGTTTTAAAGAGATTAAAACACAATCTATACTGAAAATGGGTTTACTCTACTACCATGGGCTATCTTTGATCAAGTGCTTATCAACTGAACCCTTGGATACTGATGCACCATTAGCATTTACTGATAACCGAGTTAATTTTGTCCTGTCCATCAGATAGTTTACTTCAGAACCAAGGACATCAACGCAGAGAATCACTTCCATTGGCCATCATATAGCATCAAATCTTTTAGAAACTAAACTGAAATAGCATAAATATTTATACCTGAATAGGCAAGAGGCTAGACTACTTGTTAAACCAACAACATGTTCAGCCACCTCAGCATCATCCACACAATGCCTGGAACGTACTCCAACATAGTGAGTAGTTAACTTTGCAAGTACCTGTAATAGAACAAATGCGTTTTAAGGACACAAAAGGAGTAATAGATCATTTCCTTGAAGAAGACATTTTCATTAGGTACTGCAGTACCTCATCAATACGAGGCTTTCTCCAACCATTGTGATTATCAGGGTTATTGAAGACTTCCCTTTCCCTATAGGATGATTTTTCAGTCTCAGGATGAAAACATCATTGCAACAGAAATTTACATTCTTAAACAAACCTTTTCTTTACGAAGGACATTAACTTATTGGTGAGGTAGCACACTTTATACGATGGGTAGTGGTCCCGAACTCTTGAGACATTATCTAGAAGTCTTTCATTAGCAACAAGATTGCAAAATTCTTCAGCCTCATACACAAGTAAAACATATGGAATACTGGGGCCTAGGGGAAAAGTCTGCAACAGAGAAACGAAGATGCAAATCAAGAGTATGAGAGAATGCTGGATACAGCACATTCACATAATGTTCTTCTAGGTATCTTTCAGCCCATCACACAAGGGATTCATTTCTTTACTTTTTTAATATTTCATAAGCTGAAACCCCATTCCATGTCGGATTTTATGAAGTAATCTTGGATCGATAACTTTCAAATAAGAAAATGCATCATTCTAAAGGTGGGGGTTCGAAAAAACTTATAACAGAAACACTCCAGCAATATGATTTTGATAAACAATGCTTTTTTCGTGGATCTGAAACACAGAGAATAGCATTGAACTATAAACAGTTACATAGTTTGACTCCCATCACTAAGACTGTGATGAAATGAGACTCACAACGCTAAAGAGTTTGATGCATAAGTCAGAGAAAAGTGCATACACAAAACAAGGATACAGACCAGATTGGGCTATTGATAAAAGCTGCAAAAGAATTACTTGTCCTAAAAGATTTCACTGGTCAGATTCAAGATGCAAGAAATTAAATAATGTTGGCACATACGACAAATTGACTGAGATTTTGTTGTACCTGCGCAATATCTGGTGGAAGTGTCATTGTCCACACAATTGATCTCTCGATTGGATTAGAGGTTGCACGGTATGTAATGCCCTTCTCAAGGAACATCGAGATGAGAGGTGCTACATTAACAGTATGGGAAACACACTCAGTCTCTATACTTCAGTGATGAACTATACAAGCTCGAGGAATACTAGGAAGAATGGAGAAAGCTTTTACCTCCGACCGGTCCTTCAAACAATTTCAAATCAATCTCAGCAACGATAGATTTAAGCGCTGACTTTCCCTTCTCCAATTTCTTCTTTTCTTTCTCCAATTTTTTTTGCTCAGCTTGTTCTGCTTTTGAGGCAGCCTTGAGTAATTTCTCTTGCTGGATGGTGGAAGCTAATTAACTATTGATCAAGGGAACAAAAATAGGAAAGGCAGGTAGAAGAGAAGACGCTCACTTCTTTTCTTAAATTCTTTTCCTCTGTGGCACGGATTCTTTGCTCCTTTGACATCTGTGTTTTTCGAAATGCTTTACCAGAAAGAGATGTAGTTTTGGTCTGCTTCTGCTGACCCATTTTGTCACTGGATCCACCCCAAGAATTGAGAGTTGGAGGAGCGTCTTCAGAATCAGACTCAAGAGATATCACTGGTTTACCTAGTTAGTGAGAAAGTGAATGTAAACCCTAAGAGTAATCACAAGAAATTGAGGGGGAGTTTGGGTCGATTAGGAGTGTCAATTTACCGGAGAAAATGTTTTGGCGGCGTGAGGGAGAACCTGGAGTAACAGTGACATCTTCGTTGATGAGCAAAGGAGTCGAAGCAGAACCCAGCGGTGGATTCTTGCGAGCTCTCTTGGAAGGTGGAGGAGTGGCGTCTTCTTCTCCGTCGGAGATTAGAATGAGATCGCTCATTTCAAATGTAGAGGCGGGAGGGGCTATCGTCGGGCGACGAGGATAACGAGTCGTCACGACCAAAGACTGTTTGGCTACACGGTTTACTATATTCCCGTTTCCATTTTACAAAGTAGAAACTTCGCTTAACAAAACGTGGCCCGTTTTACTCCCTTTTTCTTTCTGTACATTAAAGCCCTTAACGGGTTAGTCCAACAAAGGTAAGAACAAGCAAGCCCAAACAAACGAATATACACAATCACCTTATCTCTACGAAAGAAAACCCTTTGTATTAATCTCATCTCTTAATGCTTACTCTCTCTCTTCTCTTACCAAAAAAAAAACGCGTGAAAACATTTCACATTAGTGATCTTTTATACAAGATATAGATCACAAGATCTTCCCTTATCTACCCAATATTCCCTTATTCTAAATCCTAAGAAACAAACTCATATATATTATTCTTATGTTGATCCATTCCTTATTTTTCTTTAAGACATAAACAAAAGTTTTCATTTTACAGATGTGCTCTATGAATTTATCTTCAAGACAATTCTAGAACTCGTCCAGTTCATATACCGTTTATAGGACCATAAAATCATAGCAAAAGCGAGTATAAAACTAATGGATTAAGGAAAGAGACGACTAAAGTAAAGCGCTTACATGGAGTCGAGACTTAGTCTTTTTAATCACCTTGTTAGTGCGACGGTAATGTGGTGATTTTTGGATCCAGGATAAAGCCGGAGAGATCATTCAGACAACACTTCTGAATGACCCTGATGAACTAAAAATTAAACCTACACTCTCGAGACTATGAGACTTACTTTGACAAAGAGAAGAAAGAGTTTTTGTTTCAGAATTTTTTTGCTGCGTAAAGCGTATATAAACCTATGAGAGAAGTTTTGTATTTATAGGAGAAGAGGAGAGGATAAGGGAGAAGGACGTGCTTGAGCAGTTTCCTACACTTCACTTACTCATTTCTCATTCATCTCAATCAAAGTTTTTATTCTAACAAAATCCTTATTGTGGGGATCGGATTCCACCCCTCAAGATTAATAGCATGAAAATGGCTTAGTATTGAAGACCGTTCATAGTCTTCGAGAGCTATCATGAGCAATGACTTTGTACAATCATGAATGCACCGTCGAGAAGCAAGTACAAGTTTTACGATGCATAGAGAGAATCACAATAAGGTTGGAGAATCAACCTCCGACCTACAGAGCCTCTTTGGCTCGTAGCTTTCTTCTGAATCGGCTCCCGCAACCCATTCGAACGTGTGGCTTGCACTTCGTGTCTTTGGACACAACCCGCGACCCAATAGGTCTCGGTGGCTCGCGTTTTCTCCCTAGGTCAGCTTCACGCGACCCGCTCGACTATATGGCTTGCGGATAACCTACAAGGTTACATCCCGCTACCTAGCTGCAACTCGCACATTTGCGGAGCGAGTATGTCGCGCGACCTACAGAGAAGGTTAGATCATTCGGCGAGCCACAACGCAGCCAATCTCGCACGTTCGGTCCGGAGAAGAATCATGCGACCCAAGTCGAATCCAGCTCGCGGCTCACGTTCGGAGGTTCATCTTGCGACCCGAGTGTCCCGATAGCTCGCAGATCATGTCCGAGGGTCGGTCCCGCGACCCGGACGAGTCTTGGGGTTGCATGTCCTTCCGCGAGGCACGCTTCCGCGACCCGAGTGATCCACAACTCACCACTTAGTCTCGAGCACACATCTCGCGACCGACCTCGAAGTTGGCTCGCACATGAACGGAATTGATGCGGCCGGCGACCTGAATATCAAGTTAGGTCGCTAGACATCATCATCCTCGCAACATGCGACCCATGCACACATTGTGGGTCACAAAACAATCTTAATCATTAAGGCTTAATGCCATTCTGTGGATCAATCAAGCCAAGTACTTTGTTTCAATGAGAACATGAGATCCACGAAGTAACATTAACTTACACTATCACGAAATACGACCTACGTGTCCGATTACACTCTCAACAAGCTAAACGGTCCGATATTCCATCATGGGCCGATATCCAAGCCAAACTTTCATACAGATTACTTGCCGCTATTATAGAAGATTCGAGAAGGATCGAAGGAGAATCTACGAAAAAGGAAGTCTTTCTCTGTTCTGCGGCAAAAGAAAGTTTTTAGATTCATATCGGAGAAAAAGGAAACTACCGAAGAAGTTGTCGGCAAGAAACGAAAGGTGGCCCATGAGAAGCCCGATGACCTAGGACGGTTTAGCTGAGACTATAAATACTTTGCTAGTCATAACTTACATTGTATAAAAAAATCTCTTAACCCTTAGAACCCTAGAGAGCTCTAGTAATAAAATCCGTATACATCTATATTTTCTGTCTTTAGTTCATCTTTTCTTCCGTTATGTTTTCTGTCCTCTTTGAATTTTGTCCGCTCCCTCTGCTTCCTCCGTTCTCATACTTACAAGTGATTCGTACAGAAAGATAGTTGACGATCACTTAAAAGTTTCGTTATACAAGTTTTGTGATTGTGTGAATTTCGGTACACACAATTTGGCGTCGACTGTGGGGAGTCATCGACTGTTCCACACGAAGAATCTCTTGTAACCAACGACAAACATGACAGGGGAAGAGCAGACCGCTCAGCAGTTCAACCCGGATGGTTACATGGTGACTCCACAACCAAATGTAGGAATCAACAATGGAAGCCACCCATACAGTCCGACCATGCAGACTCCACTCAACGGAGGAGGTCCGACGACGCAAACTCCATTGAACGGAGGAGGAGACAGAATCATCAATCCTCAAACTGGCTTTGCAGAAAGTTAACACATTGCTTAACGACTTGCTTACATGCTCCGTGAAGCGAGAAAAGATCAACCAATCCATCGCGGATAGGTTGAAGGAACACTCTCTCCGAAACCAACCTCAGAAAGCTTCAAGAAGGCTATTCGGCTTACCACCTCTCGATCCCACAAGACAGACGGCCTACAAGAATCATGTCGCTCGAACAGAGCAAACACAAGGACCGGAGAGAATTATTGACCTCACCAAGGATATTCCGGTGGTCAACATGCAACCTCACACCGACAAAGATCGTGGGAGAGAGTCAAGCCCACCTCCGAACACTCAACAACCAGAGCATACAGAACAACCTGAAGATCAAGACGAAGAAGTCTTCGAGCGACGCCACTATCTGAAGTGCATTCTTTGCCTGAAATCGGAAACAAAGGATGATGAGATTTCATAAGAAATACTAGGGCATGAAACTATCATCGGAAATCTTACTAACCTGCATAAGGTTGCACATACGGACGGACATCTCCTCTTGGAGCCGAATCACCTTGGCACGAGTAGCCTTAGCGTCGTTGCGGCACTTGCCTCGGGCGACCTCGCATTTCTCCACTTCGCGGCCGTCTCCTTCTTGTGCTTAAGAGCACGCTTGACCTCCGACTTTGCCTTCTTCTCGAAGCTGACAGCCTTGATCTCGGCTTTGGCAAGAAGATCGGCCGATGACGCTAACTCCTTCTCGTGAATATTCTGAGCCACCATGAGACCATCGATCTCCCTGTCCGCTGCGATCAAATCATTCTCATAGCCGATTGGCAAACGATTCGTGGCCACCATGTGCTGCATGATCAAAGAAACAAACATCTAAGTCGTCCAGTTCATTAGATGGAAAGAATCAAGAGTCACTTACATCAAGACCGGTGCGAGCTACAACATGATACTCCTCACAACGACGGAGAGATTCAATCAGGGGAAATTCCTCTCCGGCCTCGACCACGCTCGCAAAGAACTCCGCGTTAGCTCTCCAAGGAGATCTAGGAGACAAAGGACCGGCATCAGTATGCATAGTGTCAAACTCAAGCCTCAAAGGGACAGCCTCCTTGGCCTTCCAAGGCCTCTTCGATGAACCGGAGATGACACCCTTGCCATTCTCCGCAACAGCCTTTGCAGCTTTCTTCAAAGAACCGAGAGCAATGCCCTTGCCCTTCTCCGAAGCCTTAGCGGCAGCCTTTTTCTCCTTCTGTTTGGCGGCAAGCTTCGCGGCACCAAATGGAGCCCGGAATGCATACACGTTGGTCTGATGAGACAGACTCGTGGACTGCAAGACAAGTTCCTCGCGTCCTCCGACTATCATCTTCATAGAATGCACCTAAGGAACGAGATCGTCCATCACCGTCGTTTTGGCGCTCGTCATCTTTCGTGTATGATACTCTTCAAAAGAACCACAAGACGGTTGGACGAAGAAACGAAATCGCAAGGTAAATAATCAAGCAAGCATAAACAACGAAACAATCTCAAAGATAGTCACAAGCTACATGGTCATCAAAACCATCACAATGACCTTCATCATCGCTATGGTCTCCGATAAACTCATCACTATCGTTTCGGAGACTACTACCATCTTCATCACTACAAGGGTCATCCTTACTAGCAAAGCTATCACTATCCGAACTAGGGTTTTGATCACTAAACTCTAAGGCAAGATTCCTGGAGAAAGACATACTTCCGTTAGAATCGCTCGAGCGAGAATCACCAAAGGTCGCAAACTCGTCAATAGCCACAATATGGCTCGCATATTCTCTCTTCGTAACTCTGTTGGCTCGCGTCTTCGACAAGAGAAGAAGACATGCACCCCATCGATGAAAGCTGGCTCACACAAGCAACGGAAGAACCCATCCCGCGACCCGACACACGACTGTAGCTCGCGGAACGGACAAGATCAGTTGAGACGTGACCCAAGGAGCCGCCTTGGCTCGTGGGATGAATGCGAACATCACAGCTCGCGTCTCGGGCAAGGCCAGAACACTCGTGACCCGATTCTCATTACAGCTCGCGGGAAGGAATGAAGGACCAGACGTGCGATCCGACGGATGCTCGAGTCTTAAAGGCATTCTGGCTCGCACCTCCGTGGCTGAAAATGAACCTGCGACCCAGCTTAACCTTGCAGCTCACGGGAACGGGATGTGAATTCCCACAGCTTCCGTTTCTTCTCTTGTCTTCGATTCCACGACCCGTCTCATGTCCGCAGCTCGTCGGAAGACTCGACAAAGCTCCGAAGTTCTAGTCCTCGTCTACGAAGAAGGAAACGTGACCTGGAAGGCTCAAAACTTGTCTTTGTTGCCTCTTCTCGATAATCAACTCTTGTTTCTTCTGTTCGAACCAAACTCCGAGGTACATATTATCTTCATCATCTTCCATCTTTCAATTTTTAAATTTCGCTAAGTATGGAAGAGGAAACTTGTGAGAAAGGAAAATTTTCTTCACAACAACGGAGAGAATGAGTAAGCAGTGAAGAGTGAGTCGGTGGGAAAAGATGGGGGAGAAGATAATGAAAGATGAATAGTGATTTCTGAATATTATGTCGTTATAACGACTACTGCTAAAGTTTCTAAGCACGCAAAGATCTAACGATAAAAACATCGAAACTTTCATCGATTCATCCAAACATAGCTATGGTATAAAGTTTCTACCAAGAACATGGTCCTAAGATCCTAAATCTACCAAGTCACATCAACAAAAAAACATGAAGAACAGGAGAGAGAGAACAGAGAGTACCTGAAAATCTTTGAAAATCCCTGGATGCAAGTTATGAGGAAGTAGTGAGGGAATCGTGAACGAACTAGATTGTGGTCTAGCTTTCAAGCCTTTCGCTATCCAC
>OVAP01001726.1:0-22451 GCA_900406295.1 Aurinia saxatilis | reverse complement strand
TCCGTCACTTCGTCCGTCAGTTTTGCCGTGTTTTTCTTGTAGTGAACGACAGTGCAAACATTTTCAACCCCAAGATAATGACCGATCAGTGACTGGTGGGATACACACGTCCCCCTCCCTTACCGTCGCCGTCGCCGTCGCCGTCGCCGTCGCCGGTAGAGTCAGAGGTTCGTCCACAAACGGAGGAAGTGACGGCAGAGAAAATGGTTTTGACGACCATAGTCTTCACCAGCTGCCTCTTCACAGGGATCACACTCGCTACTTCTTTCTTCACCGGCTTAGAACTTGAACTATCTCCTCCAGAGTTCATCTTTAGCCTATGTATAATGTGTTTGTATGTTTGTGTTTATGTGTTTGTTGTTTGTGTAGTGATGAAGCCATGCAAATGTGGGTTCATTATATAGACAAATAGAGAAGAGATGTCCCTTGTGTGAGAATTGAACTTGCACTCCAAGTTCGTTCACTTCCCCATGCACGTGTCAGCCACTTATTTGTTTGAAAGAGGAAATTTAATTAACACTTATCATTTAAGCTCGAAATGAAAATAATAATTTGGTCGAAACTTTCAGTTAATTTCCTAACATTTGGATATTTTGTTTATTTACAAAATAAATACCTAGATGATAAAAATAACAATACGAAACTTCCATGCATCCGGGGAGAGGACATTGAAATTATTTATATATATTTTTTCTTATTTGATAGGTTAAGAAGTACCAACTTGGGAATTAAGGACCATTCTACTTCTACCATTAGAACACGGAACCGACCAAAATTCGAAAGCCCTGAAGTAATAATTATTCAAATGGTATAACATAAATGATCAATCTCATATATCTTAATTATTATCTATATATATAAAGTTATTTTTCAAACACATGTACTCTGACCAGGACTTGTAGCCTAGCGGTTGTGCTATGACTGTCACTATGTCACCACCTGGGTTCGAGCCCAGCATAAAAAAAAACACATGTACTCTACATCATTTCAATATTTAATTTTAATAAAATAATTTAATTCACCATCTACTTCACATATTAATTACACTTTTAGCATCAATATATTCAATTACAAAAGAAATTTGAAAAGTCATTCATGGTATCAACTTTAAAAGTATATAAATCATATAAAACTTCAAAACTCCTAATTATTTATTTTATTAATATTATCTATATAAATGACTTTATGTATATAGATGACTCTAAAACGATTTAATCAATTTTAAGATGCAGGAAATAGTAATAATAATAAAAATAATATATTAATGACTCGAAAAAATATAAAATTAAAATACTCATAGGACAATATCTTTATAATGTCACACAAATGAGTAAATATTGACGTAATCAAGATTCATATTAATAAATATAACAATTAAAACAAAGTAAAAACTAAACAAATCATGATCGCAAACAAAAAAATTGATTAAGAAATTTGACGGAATAACATGGCGTAGATATCATCATTGAGATTTTTACTATATTAAATTTACGGTCATGCAATATACTGTCAAATAGTAAATCACATAATCGCAAAGCTACATATAGTAAAAAAATTTAAAAGAACATTACAAAAGGTTTTTCAAAATATACATACAATTAAAAATATATTTATGGGACACCGTTATACCAAAAATAATAATTAAGAAAACAATAAAAACAAACTTTACGTGCGGGTCAACCACTAGAGTAACTATTGACACAAATTTTAAATTTATGTACGATAGTAAAATAATATTAACATTGTTATACAAAAAAAAAATATTAACCATCAATATAAAAGAATTTGGGCAACCATTTGACATTTTATGGTCATTAAAGAACAATAAGTTTAATTTAAAATAATATGTTACATTTATAAATATTTGACTGTTTTATCTTACACAAATAAACTATTAAATGGATGAAAGTTCATGTCCATATATTTAAATACTAAGATAAAAAAAATTAATTGAAAGAAACAAATATAATAAAATCAGTATATTTGATATATATTCATTCATATATCAACACTGATTAAAGAAAACAAAGTGGGAAGAGAAAAAAATTAAAAATTCAGGGAAAAAAGACAATCAGTCTCTTGAAGTTTAACAAAACATATATTTAACAAAATTTAATATGTCGAAAATAAAAAACTTAATCTTAAAAATAACTACAAATATCAAAATGATTGGAAACTATTTCAAATTTTCATGGTGGTAAAAAGAACAATTATTTTAATTTATAATAGGATATTAGACACCACATTTATGGATAATCAATTATCTTATCAAACATAAAATAAACTATTGACTTAATATGATTCATATTAATAAATATAAGAATTAAAATTATTAACAAACAAAAATCATGATTGCAAACTAAAACTGTGATTAAAAATTTTAGCGAAATGACGTGTGAAAGATATAATGATAGAATACAAAGAAATAGTAAATCATATAGACTATGTATCTTAAAAGTTTTAAATGAAAAAAAAAAAACATAATTAACACATTCTGCGCGTAACGCGGATCAACTACTAGTAATCAATAAAAATAAATGTCTGTTAGGTGACTCCTTTCGTGATTGCACAAAAACATTTGTACTGAGTAGATTTCATTAAGCAACCAGGTAACCTAGTGCATTTTGCACCTAAGATAAGGTATCATAATAACAACAAATATAATCATGTTCATATTGTCAAAGTTTCCCGATACTTGTCAAATCTTCCCCTCATCTTCACAAACATATCATTAATAAATTTAATATCATCCATAACCATTTAGATTATAAGTGAAGACAAGCCAAAGATCTCTTCTTCTTTTTTATGACACTGATGAAATTATTTATATATTTCACATTTTTGTCCCTGTTCTCATCGCCCTCATTAGCCATCACTTCTTTTATAGCATGATGCTTGCATATTTTTAGATGATTGAGCATAGCAATAGTTGTGGGAACACCTTTGTATTTAATTGAGATAAGTTTTGAACAATGAGTACACATAAATTTAAGTCCTTATTTCATCTTAACAAAATGAGATCACGCAAGAGATTTGGAATTGTTTGGCTTCTCCTTTCACACATCATGGTTCTATTTCAGGAGCATTTCTTTGTGGAACAGAGACTCTGGATTCTTATGAGTCGCAGACTACAAAAACTAAATTCTCCGACTGCATCTACCGCAGGCTAAAAATATACACTTCATCTATCAAGATATTTGTTTTGTTGCACGCTGAGGAAAGTGCTCTAAAGACTGGTGTGAATCCGTAGATATAAACTCAATCAAAAAAAAGAAAAAAGAAAAAAATCATTCACAAAAAATGTCTATATAATATAAAAATCAATTATTTATGTAAATATAGAAAATGTATATCCGGATTCCGAATAGCATACAACAAAAGTCCACGCACATGCTTCCATAATTCCACATGTAAGAACAAGTGTGGTCAAAAGCATTTCACACTAGCTCTCGACTTCATTTCAGGATAATTCCTAGTTAAGTATACCCTTTGCACTTTTACATATTTGCTTTTATCCCAATTGGGAAGCTTCCTTTTTTATTAGTAGCACGATAAATTTTAATAATTTACGCCAAGTCCATTCTCTCAGCTAAGGGTCGAGTGGGTTACTGGGTTGTACACGATTTAAATTATCGCTTAGTTTATAAACTATCTAATTTTACACACACAAAAAAAGAGCAAAAGCAGTGCTTTAAGACTAATTATATCATAATCACGAGTCATATAATATAACCATTACAACGTTATTTCAGTACAAAATAGGATATCATAATCATCGTGACCTTACAGGAAACCAAACAACAGAAACATTATATAACGATGAAATAAAATCTATATAATTACCATATATATATGCTTATAAACGAGAAAATAAAACAACCACATGCAGAAAAAAAAAAAAAAACCGCGTAAAGGATAACGACAGTGCAAACATTTTTAACCCCAAGATAACGACCGATCAGCGACTGGTGGGGTACACACGCCCTCCGTTACCGTCGCCGTCGCCGGTAGAGTCAGAGCTTCGTCCACAAGCGGAGGAAGTGACGGCAGAGAAAATGGTTTTGACGACCATAGTCTTAACCAGCTGCCTCTTCACCGGGATCACACTCGCTACTTCTTTCTTCACCGGCTTAGAACTCGAACCATCTCCTCCAGAATTCATCTTTAGCCTATGTATAATGTGTTTGTGTGTGTTGTGGTTGTGTGTATGTGTATGTGTTTGTGTTTGTGTTTGTGTTTATGTGTATCTGTTTGTTGATTTTGTGATGATGAAGCCATGCACTTATATAGAGTTATATAGACCGTAGAGAAGTAAGAGGAGAGATGTCGAATTGAACTTGTACTCGAAGTTGCTTTATTAAATTAATCTTCTCTACTTATCATTTAAGCTTCGAAATGAAAATAATAATGTCAGTCGCGAAACTTTCATTTAATTTCCTGACATTTGGTTTACACAATAAACACCCGGATGGTAAAAATAACAATACGAAACTTCCATGCATCGCCGTCACTCAGCTTGGGAACTAAGGACCATACGAAACATAAAGCCCCGTAGTGGTGTGTCATGTGGTGATTTTAATTACATCATTTATGCGTGGAACCGATTCTGAATTTTAGAAAGCCCCAAATTAGACCAAAAAAAAAAAAAGAAGGCCTATTACATATATGGAAATTAAAATAGAAAGCAAAAAAATAGGAGAAACCACGAAAAAAACTTAGAAGACCGGTCACAATTCAAAATTTACATGGCTAAAGATAATTATGGACAAATTATCTATATCTAAATTATCGAACCGAAACTCATCCGAAAAAATATAACTAAATTCGAACCAGAAGCTATAAAATATACGAATGGGTGCTAAACTTCTAAATCCGAATAACCGAACCCGAACTCGAACCAAACCGATATCCGAACCCGAACTCGAACCAAACCGATATCCGAACAGGTACCTGAAATTATTGAAAATATATTTATATACCTATAATATTAACTATATTTAAAATTAATATAACTAATTTATACAAAATTACAATTATAAATATAAAGATATCAGTTGTTTTTATATTAAAATAATTAAAATATCCAAAATAACCAAAATATACAAATTTATCAGCTATATTTATAAAAAAATAACTAAAACTTATTCAAATTTTTTAAATTTTATTTTATTTTTATTTACTTCCGGGTATTCGAATCCAAACCAAACCCAAATAATACCGAATCGAATCCGGTCTGAACCTTAAATATCCGAACGGGTGTTATACTCCTTTACCGAAATATCTCAAAACCCGAAAAATCCAAACCAAACCCAAATGAGTATCCGGACGTCCAACCCTAAAGATAACAGCTCTCCTATTGGACTGAAGTAACAATTAGTACAAATCGGGCGAAATTAAATGTTAATATCATCGGTCACAAATATACATTTGATCCGCTTGGTCTTATGGCCATTAATGTGCATGCGACATAACATACATGATGTTATCTCCAATATATATCATAATTATTATATAATCGATAGTAAATATCTGTTTATTTGCTACCTCTGAGAACATTGTATTTATTGTATATTGATGATCGATATAAATAAAATGTTTGAGATGTGTATTGTGAGGGGGGGCACCAACTTGGAAATGAAGGTGGGGTTTTTGTCTGCAAACATCAAAAGGCACTACTCTGAATAAGTTGTTTTCTGTCACCATACTCTAAAATAAGTTTTGTTATGACCAAATTATTATCTACTTTAAATTAAGTTTTGTTACGACCAAATTATTAGTATTACAAAGTCACCTAATCTATATATTATTTTAGTTCTCCACTACAGATATTTAACGGCATAAATGTTTTTTCTTTTGTTAAAAAACCTTCCTAATAATAGATTAAAGGCTCGTATCTACCATTAGTTTAGTTTCAGAACAAATGATTAAATTGTTTTCAATTAAGATAAAAAGGTAATTTTACATAGTAATTTGTGTTATTGTGGACTTAAAATTTTGTATGATATATTTTTTTGTCAACAATAATAATATGCTCTAAGTTGAGCTCGAACTCAGTCGGTGATACAGTGATTTTTTTGTATGATATATATTTTTTAAAAAAAACTATTATCGTGGTATTTTAAAGATATTTTCTAGTTTTTTCTTAGAAATTAATCATTTTCAGGGTTAAGGTGTGTATAATTATAGGTTTAGGATCAAATCTCATCAATAAAATTTAATCATATATTAATCTAATTAATTGGAATTAATGATTTAAATTTCAAGTGTTTCCATTTGCAAAGATCTCCAAGGTTAGTTAGTTTGTGGGCATACAATATTCCAAGCAATAATGTATTAGGTGTATTTTTAGTGAAAGTCTAAGGTTCCAATTACGTCTCATGACTATTATCGTGGTATTTTTAAGATATTTTCTAGTTTTTTTTAAGAAATTAATCATTTTCAGGGTTAAGGTGTGTATAATTATAGGTTTAGGATCAAATATCATCAATAAAGTTTAATCATATATTAACCTAATTAATTGGAATTAATTATTTAAATTTCGAGTGTTTCCATTTGCAAAGGATCTCTAAGGTTAGTTAGTTTGTGGGTGTACAATATTCCAAACAATAATGTATTAGGTGTGTTTTTAGTGAAAGTCTAAGATTCCAATTACTCTCATGGATCTCACCTTCCTCCATTTGGAATTTTGATTGCTTTATAACTTGTTGCATAGTCAGTTCAAAAATAAAAAGTAGACGGTGTTGAAATTATGAGAATAAAATAGGTGGTGTGATATGTACCTATAGAGATTTACAGTTCCAAAAGCATGCCTGTCAAAGACTTCCACCGTATTAATATGGAGATTGGAGAATATTGAATTGTTTTCTAACCTTTTATTCATACTTTGTTGGATTTTATTCGCTTTCCGGCTAACATAAAAGCGAATCACGTTATTATGATATGATTAGCTAGAGCTACGACCGATACTACCCAGAATAAATATTAGTACCACAATCAAATTTAGTGTGCATTGATCACGATGGCCTTTGAATCTACACCGAAAACTTTACCAATCAAGTAGGGTCGTTTAGGCAATGCATAACTTTATCGAATAATGCAATATATTTCTTAAGACATAACTTTATCGAATAATGCAACATATTTTTTAAGACAGTGTTGGTGTACTAAAATAATCTCGTACTATCTGTTCTAATCATCTCGGCAACTAGCACGACATCATTTTTCATTTATCCTAACTTATTTATCTTAACTATCACATGTTTAATCTTTTACAAAAAAACTATCACATGTTTAAGCTAAAAAAGATCATTAACCATAACTCCGACCACTAATTGAACAAATGTTTTGTTAGTTCAATTTATCAGTTTCTTTTGCTTCGACGTGATTCTTTTTTGAAGCTTATCAATCGCAAAGATAGTTACATTAAACACTAATCGTAGTAAATTATAAATCTTACATTAACACACACACACAAACACACAAAATTAAAAAACACAAGAGTAATATACACAAAGAGAGAAGTGAAATCAACAACACAAACAATTAAAAGATAGTTATCAAAAAGGAAACTAATTTAACATGTTACATCTTATTGAATCAAGATCCAGAACATCTTAATTACCCAAGAAGCATATATCATTTGAAGGCTACCGGAGCGTGGGCTGCACGCGCTTACGACTAGGCGGCTCGGCTTTCTGTTTCGACTTTCCAGGAGATGGAGATGGCAAAAGAGCCTCTAAAATCATCGTCTTAACTAGCTTCCTCTCTTTTGGAAACACACTCCCTTGTTTTGGCCCCAACCGCCGCAGCCACGCTCCATTCTCTGCAGCAGCCACCATCATCGACGTTTTGTCCCCCGAGCTCATGATCTTCACTCTCTCTCTCTCTCTGTCTAACCCTACCTTCTTGTCTTTAACTAGAACATATGTTCTTAGACTGCCCCTCTATTTATCAGTTGATGAAACTTATGGAGTAAGCTCACGCATCTAAAAATAATAGTATAATTTCTTATTTTATTAATCTTTATTCCCCCACGTGGCCTTATATGTTAAGCTCAATTTAAGGACATGAACGGTGACAGCGGTTATTACGGTACAGAATAAGCCAGTTACGAATAAAGTGCGGTTAAATAGTGAAATTATATACTATGAAATTTGTACAAAATATAGTAAAAACAAGTACGATTTATGATAAATTATGAATGATGACATCTTTAATATTTCACAAAGCAGTTAGTCCAAATCACGTCTGCCATTCACAGCCTCGGAACCAGTTAGTTATGCTCCAACTACATGCATTTAACTAATTGAAGATACTAATTAAAGCTACTCTAAATCATGATATGGATTGGCCTCGCTCTTCTTTTTCTGCCTTTATCTTTCGGCCCTTTAATAATTGATGTAAACAGTATCATATATCATACTACTATGTTTACCACATGAACCACGAGCATAGATTAACATATACATATATGAAACATTTTAAATAACTTAAAATCAAAGATTCGATCTGATATGTAAAGCAAAATTGATTTTTAAATTTATCCAACTTCTTTCTTTGCTTTCAATAAGTTTAGCATGTAAGATTATATGTTTCTGTACAAGGAAGGTCGTAACAATGACTACATGATTTAATTTTGGCTAGGGATTTGATGTCAAAGGTTAACTAAAATAATTTTAAGTAATAATATTTTCATTAATTTGTCTTTAACCAAATTTTCATTTTATATGTAACATAAATATATCAACAAATATTGAAATCTCCATTTGCCTTGGTAAACATTTTTTTAAAAATAAATTAGTGAAGAAAGTTTAAAGAAGTATGATGAAGCGTGCTTAATTCCTTTCCACCTTTTAAAGTCTTGGAGCGGCGGACTTGAATCGTTGGTCTTGGTCGTTGTCGGGGAATTGGGATTAATGATTGAAGACATTAAAAAGCTAATGAGAACACGGTAAGAATATGCAGACACTGTAAAAAAGATTCAAAAAGCCAAAAAAAAAAAGTGGTAAAATTTGGTTCTGAAACTTGTACTACTTTTTTTTTTTTTTTAAATATTGTTTTTAAAACAAAAAAACGAGAGCCGACTCTGAGATTAAAGAGGCTATAAACAATTTATTAAAACAATTTATGATCATCTAGTATATCTAAATTAACTATATAAATTTGGGGCCAAGACATAAATTTTATTGGATTATGTCATGATCTTTTTTTTCTTTTAACAATAAATCATAATAAAATATGTAAATACGTTAAAAGCAACTGAAAATTGTATTTTAATCAAAATATAGAAATAAAATATGTAAAGGATTTTTTATTTATCTGATGTTTAAAATGGAGTACAAAGTTCGAATTAAAAGCAGAATACATTCTAAATCAAGAACTACAAAAGACATTAACTAGGAACTAGCTAATATTACTATCCTAATTAAGGATATCTATATACTACGTCTAATGTCCACTTGTAGTTGATCATGTAATTAGACTGGACCATCCAAGACTAAGTATGATTGGAAACATCCCTCTCTTATGACACTACTCGCAATAGCTCTAGCCACCCCGTTTGCTGAAGGTTTGACCAATTCAAAGGTAACCAAGTTAAATGAAGATAGTAAGTTGGTGATGCTCGATATCAAGAATCTATACTTTACCCAATCTAAAGGTTTTTATATAGCATCTATAGCCGCACTACAGTCCGCCGAGATGATAATATCCTGATAATGTAGATCCTTTAGACTTTGAAATGTCCATCCTATAAATCTCGTCTCAGCTGTGATTCTAGTGTGTGATTTTGTGAAGGCATCACGAGCATGCACCAAAGCCGAATCTTGATGATCTCTAACTATCCATGCTCCGCCTACTATCCATATCTGAGCATTGAAATCACATTTGATTGTATCATGTGGAAGTGGGGACTAGTTTGAAAGAGAAGAAATTATTTAGACTCGAAGACATGCTGAAACAAGTGAAGAGTTGTTCCAACGAGGATTTCAGATGAGATAAATATATGAAAATAATGAGAAAGGCGTCAATTGAAGATTGGAGCTTGACAAAGAAGAGAGGAAATATTCACCATATCTTTGGTGAATATTATATGAATATCCTAACACTAGAAAATTTCTATATCCCACAAATATAAAAGGGAGTCTACGAAGAGTTCTAGGGTTAGCCGTTTTGAGAGAGTAAAAGTTTGTGTTTGACTTTTACGTGAGAGAGAGTTTAGATAACTCTATACGGTGACCTAGAGATTGGCTTGTAATCTTCTAGTTCTTGAGAGTTTAGATTTCACTGGTAGCAAACTAAGTAGTATCTTAGGTGTTGTGTAATTCCGCTCAAAGATTTTTTGAGAAAGAAATCTATAAGAAAAGCAAATACATCGTCGTGTATTAGAGAAAAGCTTGTGTTTAGGTTCTATCACATACTCAACTGGTATCAGAGCCTCAACCACTGAACCAAGTTGTTCTCTAACAACAGGTAAAGATCCTGAGGCAAGATGGAATCGGGAAAAGAATATGTTGCTATTCTCTGCACCTTGATGCTCACTCCGTTCAACTATGCTCAATGGAAGGTCAAGATGATGCAGACACTTAGGGGTATTGATGAAGACTGCTGGAAGACAATCTCCAAAGGATGGACATCTCCTCTATGCACATGAGAAAATGGTGTTTATGTTCCAAAAGATCCGGATCTATGGACGTATCTCGAGAATAGTCTCTCAAAGTGGAATGCTAAGTCACTGGGAATCATCATGACGTCTGTAAGTGATGAACAGTTCAAGTCTTTCCAAAGTTGTACCTCTGTAAAACAAGCTAGGGATAAGCTTCAGAAACAGTATGAAGGAACAACCAATGTCAAGAGATCTAGAGTTGACATGGTTGTGAATAACTTTGATAATTTGAAGATGGGAGAGGATGAAACCATTGGAGAATTTGCTGCTAAGCTAAGTGGTCTTGCTAGTGCTGGACAAAGTTTAGGCAAGAGCTTCAAAGACAAGAAAATTGTGAAGAAGTTATTAAGGAGTCTTCCTCTGAAATTTGAGACTAAAAAAACAGCAATGGAGACTTGTCTAGACACGGACACCTTGAACTTCGATGATTGTATGGGTCATCTTCAAGCTTAGGAGTTAGATATCTTGAACCAGAAACATAAATCGTCTAAGGGAGTTGCACTTGTAGCTTCAAGTGAGAAACATGAGCTTATGGCAATAAGAGATGATGTAAGTCTAATGGTGAAGAATTTTGGTAAAACAGCAAGGTGTTTGGATAGAGATAAACGAAGGAATTTTGAAAGAAGTAATCAAGATCAAGCATAAAACACTTCTAGGAAGACCTCTGTGAAGTGCCATGATTGTCAAGGATATGGTCATTACAAATCTAATTGTCCCATTGCCAAGAAAAGGGAGGTCAAGTGTGATAATGCAAGGGAATTGGTCATACCAAATTAGAGTGCATTAGTCAGATTCAGAGAAAGAACAAGTCCTACATTGGAGTGAGTGAGAGTGAGTCAAGCTCAGAAGATGAAGACGAATCTGCAATTGCTGGCTACTGTGCCTTTACTGTCACCAGTGATGAAGAACCTCAAGAAGGTGTTGTTGAGGAATATGTGTCAGAAGATGAAGCTCAAAAGGATGAAAAAGGTGAATGTCATCAAAGAAGTCTCATCAGACAGTGAATCAGATGGTGAAGAAGTAGACTTGAAAGCTGAGTTCAAGAAGTTGTACTTCACGGTCGTCACTTTTGGAGAGGAGAAGGTAATCTTAACCGCAGAAAATTTCAAGCTCAAGGATATGAATTGTATGCTTAAAAAATGCTTTTACTAGAGAGGAAGATCTTAGAAGAATTGTTGAACATGACTTTAATGAGACCAGAAAAAGGGTTAAGATGTTAAATACTGGTACCAAGGATCTGGATAAGATTCTGGCGAGTGGTATAGTTAAACAACATCCATCATGGTTTGGGATATGCAGGAGTGACTAGACATGCAGAGATGAATTTCGTCCCTGCAACAAACTAAATGATTGTTCCACCACAAAAATCTGGAATCTCATATGGCTATTAAAACTCAAGAGGATGTCATTGTTGTGGACGACATGGTCACATCAAGAGATATTGTTGGAAATTCTACAACAAAGTTCAAAAGATGCTGAAACTTGGTAAGTACTTTCCCAACAAGAAGAGGCCTTGGTTGGTTTGGATGAACAAAGCTGATATTTATCCTATGACAAGCGTTAAGTGTCATGTGGCCTATAATCCATTGATTCCTTGGATGACAGACCATGATATTTTGATAGTGGTGCTTCTAGACATATGATTGGTACTCAAGACACTCTCAGCAACAACGAATCTGTTAAGGAAACCAAAGTCATGTTTGGTGGAGGAGAATGTGGATGAATCAAAGGAAAAGGAGAAGTTGCTAGATTTGATGCACATGAACTTATGAATGTTTACAATGTGGAAGGGTTGAAGGCAAATCTCATCAGTGTGAGTCAACTGTGTGATGAAGGCTTGACTGTCTTATTCAACAAGGTTAACTGTTGGGCAGTTAATGAGAAGAATGATGTTGTTCTCGCAGGTGTTCGTTCTGGTAATAATTGTTACATGTGGACTTCTCTAAATCAGTGTTTGTTAACAGAGAAGAAGGATCTTGCACTGTGGCATCAAAAAACTTGACATATGAATGCTAGAATTATGGAGAAGCTAATCAAAGATGAGCAAGTGCATGGTGTTCTAGAACTCAAGCATGTTGAGAAAATCGTGTGGGGAGCGTGTAGCAAAGAAAAACATATTTAAGTTCAACACAAGAAAGTTGTTGATATCCAGACGAAGAATATTTTTTTTTATCTCATTCATATGGACTTGATGGGACCAATGAAGGTTGAAAGTGTTGTTGGTAAAATGTATGTCTTTATTCTAGTGGATGACTTCTCAAGGTTCACCTGGGTTAGGTTTCTTCGAGAGAAATCAGAGACGTTTGATAGCTTCAAAATTCTTGCTCTTCAACTTGAGAATGAAAGGCATCGCATCAAGCAAATTAGGAGTGATCATGGTGGTGAGTTTCAAAATTAGATATTCGATAGTTTATGTGATTCTCATGGAATATAGCACCAGTACTCAGCACGAAGAACCCCACACCAGACTGGGGATGTTGAGAGGAAGAATATAACTCTTCAAGAAATGGCTAGAGCAATGATTCATGGTAACAATGTACCTGAGAAGTTTTGGGCTAAAGCTGTAAACACTGCTTGCTACATTATCAACAGGGTGTATGTGCGTCTTGGAATAGATAAGACTCCTTACGAGATCTAGAAAGGGAAGAAACCGAACTCGAGTTACTTTCACGTCTTTGGTTGCACATGCTACATTCTAAATGACAAGGATCAGCTTGGTAAATTTGATGCTAGAAGTGATGAAGGTTTCTTTTTGGGATACTCTGAGACATGTATCAACTTTAGGGTTTATAACAAGAGAAGTAAGATGATCATGGAGTCTGTCAATGTAGTATTTGATGATGGTGGGATTGATGATGTGAGCCTACCTCCAACGTTTCCTTTGTTGGAACAGGAAAATTCAACCACTTTGCCTGTTTCAGCGGCTGAAACAAAAGAAGCTTCAACTGAAAGTCCTACAAACCTAGATGAGAATATCTTTGAAGATGAAGAAGAAACTCGTCCGCAAGTTTATAGAAATCACTCACCAAGTGATGTTATTGGAGATATTGATGAAGGAAGAAAAACCCGGTTCATTCAAAAGAATTATTGAGAGATGCTTATGTTGTTTTGTTGCAGTTTTTGAACCTAAGACTGTACAAGAGGCACTGCTGGATGCATTCTGGATTTTGGCTATGCAAGAGGAACTTGAAGATTTTGTGAGATGTGAAGTCTGGTATCTCGTGCCTTGACCATAAGGGAAAAATGTCATAGGCACTAAATGGATCTTCAAAAATAAGACCGATGAGACATGGATGGTTACAAGAAACCGAGAAAGATTGGTGGCTCAAGGGTATACACAGATTTAAGGAGTTGGATTTGATGAGGTGTTTGACCCTGTAGCAAGGCTTGAATCCATTCGATTGCTTTTAGGTATGGCTTGTGATATGAACTTTACTTTATATCAGATGGACGTGAAGAGTGAATTTCTCAATGGAATAATTCAAGAAGAGGTTTGTGTTGAGGCAACCAAAAGGTTTTGATGATCATCAGAATCCTCATCATGTCTACCGACTTAAAGAGGTATTGTATGGGTTAAAACAAGCTCCAAGAGCGTGGTATGAGAGACTTACTGGATTTCTTCTTAAGCAAGGATACAAACAAGGAAGTGTAGACAAAACCTTGCTCATCATCAATGACAAGAAGGGACTTTTAGTGGTTCATATATATGTTGATGATATTGTTTTTGGTGGAACATCTGAAGGGTTAGTCAAGACATTTGTGGAGAATATGACTTCTGAGTTCAAAATGAGTATGATGGGCGAGATCACATATTTCTTAGGATTGCAGATCAAGCAATCAAGTGATGGCATTTTCATCTCTCAATCCAAATATGCTGAAAATCTGGTGGAACGGTTTAGTCTATGTTCTCGCAAACCTGCTAAAACGCCCATGAGTACAACAACAAAACTGTCCAAAGACTTGGATGGTGAGGCAGTCGATGTGAAGCTTTTCAGAGGAAATAGTTTTTTTACTGTATTTAACGACCAGTAGACCTGATTTATGCCACAGTGCTAGAGTATGTTGATACATAAAAGTTTAGCCTTTATATTTAACCGCAAGAGCACAGCTAAAGCGATGTAGTACTTAGGGATCAAATCCACAAAGACCAATAAACTACTAATTAAATAAATTCCAAATTCATTCTAGGACAGGGGTTTTTAATGTGATAAACTACTGCAAGTAACTAGTGATTTATGATGAGGGTTGTAAACAATTAATGGCAAGGTTAGGCCTTGGGAACTTCATGTAAAGACTCAAAACTGCAGCTAGACGCGTCGAGTGTCGATCGACACCAAGAGTAGTGTCGATCGACACCGCACGGTTAAAATAGGTACCACTTAATTCCTAAACATGAAACCTATTGTAATGAAAACGACTTCCACTGTGAATGCAATCTATAATTAACTCCTAGCAAACCAAATTCCTTTGTGAGTCCTAAGGGATTAATTATGCAATGAGCAAAGGTTTAATTGTTCATAAACTATCTAGACCAAATTCCTTTGTGAATAGATAATTTACTCCTACTAACACGGTTCAGCAATTATTAACACTTCCATGTATAAAAATTAATCTATGATCTAATTCAAGGGTAGCTAATCTATGAACTAGCAAAGAGCACAATCTAGAGAAAGAATTAAGCGTTTCAATCTAATTTAGACTTATAGAAAACAATAAATCATCTAAACCCTAAGAACCATAAGCCTAACAAGGGAAGTACTCAGACATAGCCAAGCAAAACATCATGCAATATAATTGAAAGCAATAAAGTATTAAAGAGAAACACAAAGGGTTCAAGAAATCTCTCTCCTTAAAACTTTCTCAAAGTAAAATTAAAGCATATACATAAACAATGGTTGTAGAAAAGTATTTATAGGGTCAAAGATGAATTTTAGGTTCAGGGAATTGACATAAAAGATTTGGTATAAATATTCGTCTCGAGATTCAAGGAAATATGCAGAATATACATCTAGTGTCGATCGACACCACCCGGGTGTCGATCGATACCTCCTCTGTTTCTTGCCATTTTTCTGCGTTTCCTTTTTTATCTCCTCAAGCCTCCATTTTGCTCCACAATTTTTCTAGATCTTTCCAAAGCTCCAAAACTCGTCCATGCACCTAAAAACTACTCATTTGGACTCTAATAATAATATATAGAGTCTAAAATATAATTAATTATATGTTTAATAATGAAAACCGGTAAAATACGAGATATATCAACTCCCCCAGACTTAGCCTTTGCTTGCCCTCAAGCAAAACATAAACCAAACTGTGAAAGAGGTTTGAAAATATAAAATTCACCTTGCTTGGAAGATTGAAATGATCTTGACCAACTTAGTGATCCACATACTTACTTGACTAATCCAGATTTTGACCGCCTTGTACTTCTCCAAAGACTTCCTTAGCATCCAAATATACCCACATCCTTGTTACGAAGCAGATGCCATTTTCATAGCTTGTCTCTTCTTTCGATCCCAATGCATTTGAAAGTTCTAGACTCTCTTCCCATTCGATGTTTGCCAAACCCACGCTTGAACAGAAATATTCACTCTCCCCCAGACTTGAGTAGCACTAATAGTATATATAGTTTGGTTCTGGCTCATCGAGATGTTAGTCTCTAGCCTATACCTTCATTGTTTCTGTTTTTTTATTATTTATTGTTTAAAATATAGGTACCATCATCGGAAAGGTCATTCCCTAGGCGACCCTAGTATTTTAGCTTCCTATGGGTGTGATAAGTCACTTTTTCGAAAGGGAGAGTAGTAAATGCTTTCTCTTACTTGTTGAATATGGCAAGCATGAATAGAAGAATCAAATTCTAGTGCATTCACCAAATTGAAGAGGTGCAATAAGCTCCAACCGTTTGGTTCTTCGTAACATATCATGGATGTCTTTGAATACCAATTGGCCTTTGGATTTTTCAATAGTCTTGTTCTAGAGGTCTTCTCACAAGTGATGATCATTTTGCCGAAAGACACAAGCCAATAAACCAAGCAAAAGATCATAGTTTAAAACTGATTTTGACTCGATAAAACGACTCGATAAGCATAAATATTCTTAAAATTATCACAAATCAACCAAGACAAAAAAAATACATCAGTATTCCCCCCCCCCTGACTCAAACAACAGAGTCTCAGTGAGTAAAAGTCTCGATGCGAGAAAAAAGAAGCATTAATCGAAATAGCCAAAATCATAAACACTTACCTATGTTCCTGCGGGGGTGTCGATCGACACTGATGATGGTGTCGATCGACACCAATGGTAACGATCGACAGAATGGTTGGTCAAGCGACACTAAAAGTTGATGGCCACAAAATCTGATTTATTTGAAATAACTGTTTTTCTTTTATTTTATAGTATAAAAACCGTTTTAAATAATATATAATATGAAAATCAAGAAAATGATTTTTAAAACCGTAGAAAATTCGGGCTGATTTTATAAAATTGAAATCATAATTTTTGAAAATCCGAATTATTTTTAAAAATTCAAAAACACCAAAAATAATTTTAAAAGTTAGTATAAGGTATAGAAAACTCACAAGTGGGTTGCCTCCCACCAAACGTTTAATTTATAGTCATTAGCCTCACATTTGGAGGATGGAGAATTATGGTGGATCATATGTGAACCTTTGATAACGCCCTTCTCCGACTAGCACACCACCTTTAACTTGCCATGAAGAGACTTTAGGAAAGAGCACCATCGTAGCATTCAACCGATCCTTGATAACCTCATCTCCCATGTCTTTTAGCTCCGCTGAAATGACAATGCTGATTCTAGCCAATGGCTTTGAAGTCCCTTTGCGCTTAGCCGTAGATGGTTTATTGGTTAAAGACTCTTGTCCGTGAGGATTGCATGGATGGCATGTGTATCAACCTTAACATCGTTCTTCGCATCATGTTGAATAGCTTTGCAAGAGGGTCCACCGATGGGATAAAGGTGATAGAACAATTTCTTGTCGATCTTTGAGAAGGAAACCCGTTGGTTTGGAAAATCCATGACAACTCCAACGGTTGCAAGAAAGGAAGAACAAAAAATTAATGGCCGATTGATGTCTTCATTGATGTCCATGATGTAAAAATCCACTGGCACCATACAATTCCCAATTCGAAGCAGCACATCCCGAGCAAAACCTTTAGCAGTGGCTGAAGAAGAGTCTGCCGTGATGATATGTGTCTTGGTGATTTGTTGGTTGAGACTCCAAGTCTTTGTGCAACGGCCTGTGACATAACATTTATAGTGGCACCAGTATCACAGAGACAATCTTTCATCTCCATATCATTGACCAAACAATCAAAGACGAATCTGCCCGGACTTTCCATGTTTTTTAACTTCTTTAGGGTGGGTGGAGAGGGTTTGTCTTTAGCAATCTTCATAAGACTAACATTGATAGCATTAACCTCTTTAAGTACTGTTTGAACGCAATCCTCAATGCTAACCTTAGTGACACTCAACTGCTTGATGAATCCCTTTATAACCGCATAATTCTTGATGAAATTATACGAAGGAGACTCCTTGATCACATTCCTTAAGATGGCTTGCCGACGAGCTTCAATTTCCTTCTCTTGTTCCTTGTCGGACTTCTTAGGAGGGTCTGGACTAGGCACATGAGGTTTATCGACACGTTCAGAGGTTGCAGCAAGTTGATCAGTGAGTTTTGATGAAGGTCGAGTCGTGGGAAACTGCTTCTACTGTGGGTGTCGATCGACACCCTTAGTGGTGTCGATCGACACCATGTTTTCCTGAGTTGTTTCCCGTGTGCTATCGAGTTGGGGTCAAGATAGGGTCGACATCTTAACGGCGTGAAAGTCGATGCTACAAGGTGTCGAACGGCACTGATTTGGGTGTCGTTCGACACCACCTTCAGAAACAAACTCCGTCGTGTGAATTCCCGAGAGGTGTCGATCGACACCAGTCTGATGTGCAGCCGAATTTTCATCTTCTTCAAACCAATCGAGCTCCTCTTCATCCGTGTCTCCCCTAAGCATTGCCTCAAGAAAATCAACCTTTTCTTCTGCACTTCTTATGGTAATAGCATTGACGAATTTCTTGGGATTTTGGTTCGTCTTTCCTGGAAGAATTCTTGTCATCTAATTTCTTCGGCTGTTTGAGCTACTTGAAGATCAGTCTTCTTCAAGTGAGTAGTCAGCTGTTCGATCCTCTCATTGTTGTTAGAGATCTTTCCATCAAGGTCCGTGTAGAGATGGTAAATTTTTCCATTGAATGTGATCGTCAACTTTTGTTGTCCATCCAAAATTTGCTCAAGCATTGATTCCATCTTGTTGTCTTATGCCTTTGGAGAGTGATAAGATGTGTTGTCATAGCTCCTTCCTTCATTAGCCGGCTTTTGACATCCACCATTGAACGGCTTGTTGTAAAAAGCCTTGTTGTAAAACTGCTGGCCAGAATTTCCAACATAAGCAACATATTTCTCTTCCTCTTTCTTTTGTACGGCATAAATATCATCAAAACGAACACTCTTCGGATTAGACTTGATCAGCAGTTTCACCGTATCACAAAGCTCTTACACCGAATCAGCCTCCACACTATTCACTCTCCGTGATCAATCATACTCCTTGTTCTTGTCTCTATAGCTTTCAGCAAGGTTTTCAATGAGATCCTTGGCTCCATACACGCTTTGTGTCGTGAAATTCCCCTTGCTCGCAGCATTCAAGGCAGCCTTGTAGTCCCATCCAACACCATCATAGAAGATGTTAAGTAGCTGGCTCTCGGTATAGCGATGGTGTGGACAATCTCTGCTATAAGACTTAAACCTCTCCCAAGCTTCACAAAAATACTCGCCGGTCAGCTGCTCGAAGTTGGCAAGTTTGGCTTTCAAGATGGTTGTCTTTTGCTTGGTGTAGTAGTGGTCCAAAAATGCAGCTCGAATCTGATCTCATTCGTGAAGCGACTTTGGTGGAAGAGAGTTCAACCATCCAAGTGCTTTGCCTGCCAAAGAAAACTCAAAGAGTTTGCAACGGTTGTAGTCATCTAGAACTCCATCGGCCTGTTTAGTGCCACAAATCTTTTCGAACCAGTCAATGTGATCTATGGGACTCTCAGGTTCATGTCCATGAAATGGCATTTGCTCCACCACCTGAATGAGTTCAGGTTTGATCTCATAGTTAGCCCTGGTGAGAGGAGGGACAACTCTCGAAGATCTCTCCATGTAGAAAGTGTGAGGTCTATCAGTTCCTCCAATTGTGACTATCTACTGATTCCCATCAGCCCGCATTCGCCTCATCTCCTCATGCATTTTGTTGTTATCTTTTCTTATCCGAGCATTATCCTCATCAATTCTTTTCATCTCCTCTAGCATAGAGGCTACATCAAAATTTTCACCCATTGTGATTGCTTAGCCAACACCAAAAGTAAAACAAAAAGAAAGTTAGTTAGTAAATAATAAAATAAAATAGAACCAAAGAAAACAAGCAAATAAAATTATGAAACTAAAGTAGAATTCGATAAACTAGTATGCAAGTTTAATTAGTCCCCGACAACATCACCAAAACTTGATACACAAAAGTTTAGCCTTTGTATTTAACCGCAAGAACACATCTAAAGCGATGTAGTACTTAGGGATCGAATCCACAAAGACCAATAAATTGCAAACTAATTAAATAAATTCCAAATTAATTTTAGGACAGAGGTTTTTAATGTGATAAACTACTGCAACTAACTAGTGATTTATGATGAGGGTTGTAAACAATAAATGGCAAGATTAGGCCTTGGGAACTTCAGATAAAGACTAAAAAATGCAGCCAGACGCGTCGAGTGTCGATCGACACCAAGAGTAGTGTCGATCGACATTGCACTGTTAAAATAGGTACCACTTAATTCTTAATCATGAAACCTATTAAATGCAAACCAACTTCCGCTAATACAATCTATAATTAACTCCTAGCAAACAAAATTCCTTTGTGAGTCCTAAGGGATTAATTATGCAATAAGCAAATGTTCAATTTTTCATAAACTATCTAGACCAAATTCCTTTGTGAATAGATAATTTACTCCTACTAAGATGGTTCAAGCAATTATTAACACTTCCATGTATAATAATTAACCTATGATCTAGTTCAAGGGTAGCTAATCTGTGAACTAGCAAAGAGCATAATCTAGAGGAAGAATTAAGGGTTTCAACCTAATTTAGACTTATGGAAAACAATAAATCATCTAAACCCTAAGAACCCTAAGCCTAACAAGAGAATTACTCAGACATAGCCAAACAAAACATCATGAAATATAATTGAAAGCAATAAGATATTAAAGAGAAACACAAAGGGCTCAAGAAATCTCTTTCCCTAAAACTCTCTCAAAGTAAAATTAAAGCATAAGCCTAAACAATGGCTTTAGAATAGTATTTATAGGGTCTAGGGAATTAACATAAAAGATTTGGTATAAATCTTCATTCAAGATTTCAGGAAATATGCAGAATATACGTCTGGTGTCGATCGACACCTCCTCTGTTTCTTGCCATTTTTCTTCGTTTCCTCTTTTATCTCCTTAAGCCTCCATTTTGCTCCATAATTTTTCTAGATCCTTCCAAAGCTCCAAAACTCGTCCGTACACCTAAAATGACTCATTTGGACTCTATTAATAATAATAAATAGACTCTAAAATATAATTAATTATATGTTTATTATAATGAAAACCGGTAAAATACGAGATATATCATATGTGCTCGTTACCAAGCTAATCCTAAAGTGTCTCATCTCAATGTTGTCAAGAGGATCATCAAATATCTGAAAGGGACTACTGCTCTTGGAATTCAGTATACAAAGGATACGAATCATAGTCTTGTTGGATATTGTGATGTTGACTGAGCAGGAAGTCTTGATGATCGTCACAGCAGATCCGGCGGATGTTTCTTTGTAGGAAACAATATGATATCATGGCATAGCAAGAAGCAAAACTGTGTGTCATTATCAACTGCTCATGCTGAATACATTGCTCTTGGAAGCTGTTGCACTCAGCTTCTCTGGATGAGGATGAAACAGATGATCTTTGATTATGGTATGTTTACTGGTCTTTTACTTATTCGTTGTGATAATCAAAGTGTCATTGATATATCTAAGGATGCGGTCACTCATTCTAAATCCAAACATATAGATATTAGGCATTATTTCATTCGTGAATTGGTTGAGGATAAAATTGTGGTTATAGAACATGTATTCTTTGCTGATCAACTGGCTGATATTTTCACAAAACCCTTGGACTTGAACACGTTTTCCAACTTGCAAAAGTACTTAGGGATTTGTTGCCTTTAATTGTTTTTATTTGAGTGGGTGTATTGAGACAGGTTATCCGGAGAACAATGCTTAAGTCTAATCTTCAAAATCTATTTAAAAAAGGGAGATGCAAAAAGTTTTCAAACTTCTGATGTGTAAACATTCAAGCATGACAAACAAATGCCTACCATGGTTGTGAATATGGATCAATAAAAGTGTGATCAGATATGTGTAAATAGAATGGATCTATGGGATGTGATCTGTGCAAAGGATGAGATGGGGTGTATAAAGGAGTAGTAAGAAACACACCATCTCATAAGATGAAGCAGTGCTTATCTCAATTATTTCAAGTTCAAGAAAACAAGAAAAATCAAGATCAATAGTGAAAATAAATATAAAGCAAGAAAAGTCACAAAGATAAGCAAGAAAAATCATCAAGCCGAGCAGAACAAAAGCAGGCCATTTCACTGAAGTAAAGTGATATATCGTGGATTTTATGGTTTTTAGCCACGATATAAAGTGT
>OVAP01001725.1:0-22460 GCA_900406295.1 Aurinia saxatilis | reverse complement strand
GGTGTCGATCGACAGTTGACGCATCTGGTTGCTGTCTTGAGTCTAAATCTGAAGTTCCAAAAGCCTAGCCTTGCCTTTAATTGTTTTAAACCCCCAAATCTGTTAGTAATTGATAAATTAGTAGTTTAAAACCCTTGTCCTNATTGATAAATTAGTAGTTTAAAACCCTTGTCCTAGAATTTACTTAGAGTTCATTAATTAGTTTGCAAATTTTATTGGTCTTTGTAGATTCGATCCCTAAGTACTACATCGCTTTAGCTGTGCTCTTGCGGTTAAATACAAAGGATAAACTTTTGTGTATCAACAAAGTGATCCCTTGTCTCCATTCTTATTCATTTTGTGTGTGGAAGCGTTGGTTCATAAACTTCATCACTCTGAAGCTACCAACCGACTTACATGAATCAAACAGCGTAATGGCCCTTCTATTCACCATCTCTTATTTGCAGACGATTGTCTTCTTCTTTGTAGGGCTTCTGTGGCAGAGAGCCTCGAAATCAGATATTGTTTTAAAGTCTATGGTTTGGCGTCGTGTTAACTTATTAATACTGATAACTTATTAATACTGAAAAGAAGGATAAAACGAGTTCTTTGGGATAGCTAAGGAAGGAGGTGAGGGTACTTACTTGGGATTACCCGAGTGTTTTAGTTGCTCAAAGCGGAAGCTGCTACAATTCATCCAAGATAATCTTCAATCCCGACTACATAGCTAGTTTGCAAAGGCTCTTTCTCAAGGTGGAAAGGAGATACTTTTAAAAGCCATAGCTCTCGCTCTTCCGGTTTACGCCATGTCCTATTGCAAACTATCTAAGGACTTGTGCTAAAAACTTACAAACGCTATGATCGAACTTTGGTGGAGTTGTGGACAAAAAAAAAGGAAAATCTCTTGGGTAGCTTGGCACAAGCTGTGTCGAGATAAAGACGAAGGTGGACTAGGATTTCATGATATCCAACGCTTTAACCAAGCCTTACTCAACAAACAAGCTTGGCGACTCTGGTATGAATCAGATTCTCTTTTGAGTCGTGTATACAAAAACCGTTACTATCAAAATGGTTCCTTTCTTAATTTTAGTGAAGGAAGGAGACCATCTTATGCGTGGCGAAGTATTCTACATGGACGTGCTATTTTTTCACGAGGTCTGCTTAAAAACATCGATGATGGTTCTGATACCTTTGTTTAGCACTCTAGTTGGATTTGTGATCCCTATCCTCGTCCTCCATCCTGCAACCCTGGTATAAAACGCCTAGATACGATGTTGGTCTCGGACTTAATTGTTCAAGGAGGCTGGAATGTTCCGGAAGTCCACATGCTCTTTGTACCTAAGGATGCAGCCACTATCCTACGCATTAAACATGCTCCTCACTTGTCGAATTCACTAGTTTGGGGCCTGGCTCAGTGGGGGTACATACTAAACAAGGTCCTGCTACAAATTGATGGACATTCTCCCGGATATGAATGATAGTCCCTTGATACATGTTCTTCCGTTAGAAAAGTCGGTCTGGTCACGACTTTGGAAAATCAAGACACAACCCAAAATCAAACACTTCATTTGGAAGGCCTTGTCTGGTGCTGTAGCAGTGAAGGACATATTGAAAAGTCGAGGAATTTCCCTCGATACCCAATGCCCAACATGCGGGAACGGTGTTGAGTCCATCAGTCACCTTTTGTTCACTTGTTCCCTAGCACAACAGGTTTGGGACTTAACAAGTATCCCTGCCCCCCAGTAATGGCTTCTCCCCCTCGTCGATGTTTTTGAATGTCTTTCATCTCCTTCGATGTCGAGGAATCCAAGTTATTCCTAGCAAAAACAGATCGAGACGCTATTACTTGGATCCTTTGGCACTTATGGAAAGCACGCAATATGTTTGTTTTTTAGAAAAAAGAGTATACGCACACTATATTGTTGCTCGTGCTCTTGAGGATTCTGAAATATGGTTATCGTTACCACCTCTCACTTCACGGTTCCTGCCCTGCCTTTGATTAGCCACTCTTTGTTACACCATTGGGAGAAACCACCAGACATCATGAATAAGTGTAATGTAGGAGCTTCATGGTTGAATGGTAACATAAACTGTGGTGCTTCATGGATTACTCGAACACACATGGGTTCTGCTCTGCATCATGGCCGGCGATCCTTCTCGTTCATACCTTCTTCGTTAGAAGCATAACTCTGACGCTTGATATGGTCCATAGAGAGTCTGCGAACCATGCGATACACTAATGTGATTTTTGAAGTCTCCTCATACTCCCTAATGGAAGCCACCTCCTCTCTGTCTAAATTCCCCAAGCTTTCACACTTATTTCAGCAAATGGAACAAGAACTTCAAAATTTGATCGATGGAATCTGCAATTGCGGCATTCCTCTGCTAATGCCATTGCAAATGAACTAGCCGTCATCGTCATAAATGAACAGCGTTACCAATCCTATATTTCTCAAGGACGTCTTTCTTGGTTGTGCAACAACATTATAAACAAAGCTTCTCGATGATACTAATACAGCTTCTTCCTCTGTCTGGTTTTTCCCTCGTACTAGTGTTCTGGTTTTAGTGATTCTGGTCAGGGGCTTAACCTGTTCCGTTGTGTTGTTATGGTTCCCTATTGGGATTCTCTTATGTATTTTGTACCTTGGCTTGCTATTAATTCAATGATTACCAGCGTTTAAAAAAAAAAGGATCAAATCCCTTTGTAAATCCTAGAAAATCAAATCATCAGTAAACACATTTTCAATTGTTATCAAGATCTAATTCCTTTGTGAATATAGATCTTGATCGTCTAAGATAATTCAAGTAATTACTGACACTCCCACATATAATAATTAATCTAGAATCTAATTCACGATGAATCATCAATGAATTAATATTAAGCACAATTTAGATGAAGAACTAGTGGCTTTTCCCTAATGAATTCAATTTATGACCAACATCTTTACATATTTCCTTGAAGATCCCTAAACCTAACAAACAGGCTTCTCAGAGTTCAAACAACAACAAAAAAAAAAACATCATACAAGAATTAAATTGCATAACAAGAGATATCCAAATAAAATGGGTTTAAAATTCTTTTCCCTAAAAGCTCTTTTTGAAAACCTATTATAAATTATGCATAGCCTAAACAATAGAGCAAAACCCCCCATCTATAGCTTAAAACACGAGCTTGGGTAAATTAGAAAACTTCTAAAACTTATGGGCCAATTCTGAAAAAGGAAAAATCTGGAACCATCATGGCGNGAAATAGTTTAAAAACCGAGGTTAGAACGAGTTAAAAACGCAATATATCAGTGTTCCTCGTTCCATCAACAGATTTTCATTCAGAATTTTGCTTCATTTGATTCAAATGCTCCATAAAGCTCCAAATACTCCTAACTCGTCCAATAACCTATAAAATCTCAGTAGAATTCTAAAAACACAAATAAGACTCAATAAAATGAAAGATATCATGGTTAAAAATCGTAAAAAAACCCAGGATATATCACATATCACCACGTATCCTAATCTAATATACATATAGAACACATACTTGTAGTTAGGATAAGGAACTGAAGAATTTCAACAATGCAAACATATTATTTGTGTCTTTTTATTATATTTAGGTTAGTATGTGTATTTTACTTATTCTTGCATAAGATATATATATATTCCTTTATTCATCTGGAATCAATATAAAAAAAATAGTCTGAAGCACAAAGAAGACAGGGAGAACAAAAATAACAGAGACTAACGACAAACATCAAAGATTTAAATAAAACCTATAAAGATATTTCAAGTCGATTCCTAACACCATGATTAGGGTACTCTCCAATATGATTACATCGAGACCAAAATCACTCTCCATATCACATATATCTCCTTGAATCTTGGATATTTGCTTTGTCAAGTCTCCTAGTTACATTAGTATCCTTGGATAAGTAAAAACAACGACCACAACCCTTTATCCACATAAGGATCAATGAACCAACAACATTAGAGCAATAAAACTCAAAAATTTACGAGGAAAAAAACCTCAACCATAAGCTTTATCTCCAGAGTAAGTATATGGAAAGAGAGATAAGCCTAAACAAGGGAAACCACAGCCTCATAACACCAACACCAAACAAGGGAAACCATAACCTCCTAACACCATACCAGAGGAAGAGATGGCACACGAGAACACACACAAGTAAAGAGGAGAGACCGGCGTTAGTGCTGAGGAAGCCACCACACAACGAAGGAAAAGGGAGCCGCTCATAACCCTAGGGTGTTTCGTTGAAGTTCTTTAATGATTCTTGCATAAGATCTTTCCATATGATACTTTCCAATTTTCACATTTATTTTTCTTTCAATGATTTTATTTGTTAATTACAATAATATTCATTTTTTTTTTCTTATGGATTTTTGTATTTCTCAGTTTTCAATTTAATTATAATGGTGTATGTTTTACCTCTTTTAATTTTGATTCATGTCATTAATTATCTGAATTATCAATAACACATAAACATGATAATACAATATTACAAATTAGATTGTTGCTTAGACCATCCGCATTGGTAGTCTCTCACATGAGTCTCTCAACAAAAAATATGAATGTATGTATAGACAAATAATATTAAAATATTATGAGTCTCTCAAAATGAAGAGAGAGAGTGTTGAGAATCTCTCAAATGAGAGACTCTCAACACTCTATTTCTTCATTATGAGAGACTCACTTAATTTTTAAATATTTTTTATTTGTTTATTGCTTTTTGAGAGACTTTGTAAGAGACTCCCATTTCGGATGTTCTTACATGGTGAGTTCATGTTGAACATGATCAGCTTTATATAGTAAGATAAGATTCTTAATTTCGATTTGGAATAAAATTTGTTTGTGAAATTTTAGTTTTTGCATGGTTTTATATTTCGGATATTCAAAATAATACTGAAATGAATTTTGGTTTATTCTTGTGGGTTAAGTTTATTGCTTATAAAAACATTTTCAATGTCCGTTTGAGAAATTCAGTTATAAGTTTAGTTTTTCTATGTTGGAAACTTTAGTTTGTTTAAACGAATATTTAAAAGAGTTACACCAAATAGAAAACTGAATAAGATGATAGTGGCTCTGCTTGCAGGGGAGACTTTCTTCTTTACACCAAACGTAATGAAAATAAACTTCCGGCTAATCTTCTCGACTGAGGCGAATATGATCGAGTCAGCACCGAGACAATGACTCATGCTCGATCACCTCCGAAGAAGGTTTTGATGACCTCACATCAGTTTATATCACAAGGGACTTAAAAATAAAATTGAGTGGGTTGATAAATATATAACAACCTTTGAAGATAAAGTTAAGGATGAGAAAAGGGATTCTAAAAAGTTAATTAAAGGTGAAATGTCAATGCAGAGTAGATTAGTAGGTCCCGAGGATATTCGGGCGGTGTATTGGAATCGTCTCTCCTGACCCCACACGGCTTTTAATTTCATACCAATGCAATTACGATTACTTTGGATAATACTAATACATATATTGTATTCTAACTTTATCGACATACAGTTTGATACATCGAGTTTCATGCAACTCGATAATGGTCTATCTGAAATTCAAATTGCAATTTCTTGTGCCCGAAAACCAATGAAGATCATGATTAATTAGAAAAAAAACATAGAATTTTTCGGTAATCGAAGCTTTAAAGCTAAGTAGAGAGAATTAAACTTATAGTTCTGAGAAAGCCAT
Organism: Aurinia saxatilis; assembly: GCA_900406295.1. NCBI lineage: Eukaryota > Viridiplantae > Streptophyta > Magnoliopsida > Brassicales > Brassicaceae > Aurinia > Aurinia saxatilis. The sequence goes on along the minus strand of OVAP01001725.1, from coordinate 16,780 downwards.
ATATATATAGGTTGAAACAATTCTATATATAATCACCTTTACAATACATACTTCAGGTATGAAACCGANAGAGAGAATTAAACTTATAGTTCTGAGAAAGCCATATATATATATATATATATATATATATATAGGTTGAAACAATTCTATATATAATCACCTTTACAATACATACTTCAGGTATGAAACCGAAAAAAAATACATGCTCCAAGAAGAAAACCAATCTAAAGTAATAAATAACGTTTTTCATAGATTAGGAACCATTAGATAGACGCATGATCCATAGTAGATATCTATTCATGCATATACGATGCAAAATCATATAGATATATCCACTCTTATCGGCATATATGATGTCATCTTCTTTGTTAGTAGTACGTACGTAGCTTACAAATTGAACCCAAGAAAAACATATGGGGTCTCAAATCTTTTAACTAATTAAACTATTAATCTGTAAGCTGAAAACCTTAAATAAAATAAAATTGAAACCTTAAAATTGTTGGTGAATTCATGAAACGATACGAATGTTTAAGCAGTTAATGAGGCAGATGGAATATCAATCCCATATGGAGTGAAGCTGCTGCATTTCCAAAAAATCTTCCCTTTCGTACAGACCAAAAAAGCGACCGTACAACTCTTCATAATCATCCACTTCCAAATCTTGCATCCATCCCATCTTCGGTGAGTCCAACGGAAACTCATTAATCGCCTGTATCTGACCTGGAGACAACCCGACCCGTGAAAGTCCCTCACCCGACCCGGCCAGACTTGGTTCAGTAGACCCACTTGGCTTAAACATCAGTGCTGCCTCTTGAGCAGCAGCCTGAACGTGTTCGGAACTAGAGCTTTCCGGTCGGGGAAAACTGTCAGCTAGCTCCGGGAAGTTGAGATGAGTCCCACGTCCTTTGAGATGAAGAGCAGCTGCGTCGTAGGCCGCTGCGGCCATTTCGGCAGTCTCGTAGCTCCCGAGCCAAATCCGCGTTTTCTTACCGGGCTCTCTGATCTCCGACACCCATTTCCCCCATTTCCTGCGACGAACGCCTCTGTAGGACACTTGGTCAACGGAGAAACGATGGTGATCTCGTTGACCAACATGATCGTTTTCCATGTTTAGTACGTTCTACAATGTGTGTATGTAGTTTGCTAATCTGTTAGAAGACAAAGAGCTTGAGTGTAGAGTTCGTGGTTGGAGTATAATTGTATATATAGAGAAATTAAGAAAGACAATGGATGATGATGGTATGGAACTGTTTGGCTTCAGGTGAAGTGAGCTTCCCACGTAGATACGTGTGGAGTGGGAATATGCTGTCATGCATGCATGGGTCTTTTCTTCTACAGTGTATTCATTATTAATGTATATGGTATAATTAGTCTTTTTGAGCGACCAAAGGATATAAAATTGGTTCCTATATAAGTTTAATATATTTGTTGCCAAAAAAAAAAAATATAAGTTTAATATATTTTACCAGCCGACATCTAGATGATTATTGAGTTCACCTTTTTGTTTAACTAATTACAAAATTATAAAGAATAAAATAATTCGGTAACAAAATAAATCGTTTTATTAGACTTAAATCATTTTCTTTCTGAAATGCCTCATTACATGAGTTCCTTTTTTTACTTTTCAGTTTCAGCCTCTGTATATGTCGATTTCATTTTTTCAAAATCCAAAACATGCATGTGGTCCATGATCTCTTCTAACCAACGTTTTGTGGTATTTGTTCAACAAAAAATCATCATTTTTCACAAAAATTTGGACTTTGGATCATGTTGATAGAAGTTCTAGGCTTTATAATCTAGATCATGTAAAACGATATCTGTCAGAAACCTTTGTGGTTGAGAAAGAGTTTCTTATCGTTTCATTGATTCAAGGCTGCGCCTTTATAGATTACACAATAGAGTCATTAACCCTAAGCTATTACATAAGAGGCCTAGGCCCAATACCCCCTCTCAAGGTGGAGTGTGGAGGTTACACACACCCAACTTGGAGAGAAATTTCTCAAAGGCAACACGACCCAATGGCTTAGTCAGAATGTCAGCGAGTTGAGAAGTAGTAGACACATGCTTAGTCTTGATAATGCCACGAAGGATTTCGTCACGGATGAAATGACAGTCCACTTCTATATGTTTAGTGCGAGCTTTCTTGACCGGATTTGCAGCTAACTTGACCGCAGAGACACTGTCGGAATGCATTATCGTAGAAGCCGAACAATCAATGCCAAGAGCAGGAAGTAATTGCCACAAGGAAAAAACCTCACTAACCGCATCAGCCATAGCACGGTATTCTGCTTCACAGACGGAACGAGAGACAGTATCTTGTTTGTCAGTTTTCCAAGAAAGTGGAGAACCGCCGAGTTGAGTAAAATAGCCAGTGAGTGAGCGTCGAGTAATAGGACAAGTAGCATAATCAGAATCACACCAAGCAGTAAGAGTGAGTTCCGTATTAGCACGAAGCAAAATTCCCTGGTCGGGACTGCTTTTGAGATAACGAACGATGCGAAGAGCGGCATCCCAATGATCTGTGCGTGGAACATTCATAAATTGAGAAACAAGATGGATGACATAGGAAAGCTCAGGACGAGTATTGCCGAGATAGATGAGATGACCAACCAAACGACGATAACGAGTAGGATCAGGAAGAACTGGGCTGGTGGAATCAGTGAGTTTATGGTTTTGTTCAACGGGAAACAAAGCTGGTTTGACACCGAGTAAACCTGTTTCAGCGATGATATCCAAGGCATACTTCCTTTGACATGAATACATGCCAGCAGGACTACGAGCCACTTCAATACAAAAAAAATAGCGCAAAACTCCAAGATATTTCATTCGAAAACATGTGCTCAAGTAGACCTTGAACTTATCAATAAAAACTTGAGAATTACCAGTAATGATCAAATCATCAACGTAGACCAAGACATGAAGAATAATGGCTTCGTGATGATAAATAAATAAGGAATAATCTTTACGGTTTTGAATGAAACCATAATCCTTGAGATAAGTAGCAAGCTTAGCAAACCAACATCGAGGAGCTTGTTTAAGACCATACAAGGATTTATGAAGACGACATACTTTGGTTTTATCACCTGTGCGGAAACCAGGAGGAAATTGCATGTAGACCTCTTCATCTAAATCACCGTGAAGAAAAGCATTATGAACATCCATTTGATAAACTTCCAAATCCATGGAAATAGCCTTTTGAAGAAACGGACGAACAGTGACCATATCAGCGACCGGAGCAAACGTCTCATTGTAGTTGATACCCTCAGTTTGACCATTACCAAGAACCACAAGTCTAGCTTTATGTCTCTCAATTGTACCATCAGCGTTAAATTTGAGCCGAAAAACCCATTTACATCTGATGGCCTTTTTGCCAGGAGGTAAGTCAACAACCGTGAAGGTGCCTTGATCCTCTAAGGCATCAATTTCATCTGTAACAACAAGTCTCCAATTTTCATCTAGAATGGCATCCTTGTAATATTTCGGTTCATGAGCCGATGTGATAGCATAAAGATAAGCCTGATAGTTCTCGGAGAATCTATCACTGGACACAAAATTAGCAATTTGATATGGTGTAGAAGACGGATAAGGATCATGGATAAGAGTTGTGACATAATCGGCCAACTTGGTAGGAGGATTGCGTGTCCTATGCCCGCGACCCAGAAGTTCAGGTTCAGGAGCAGTAATGAAAATGTCCAAAGAGAGAGGAACAATACTTGAGGACGAAGAGGACTGAGAATCAGAGAAGAGTTCGACATGTCTATTGGGAGAAAAAGAAGAATCGGGACCTGAGTGTGTTGAGGCAGAAGTCGAGACAGCCACAGGTGACGACACAGGTACTGTATCAGCCTCGCGTGTCAGTGGAGATAAAGGAGAAGAAGAAGATGATGTTGCAGGCAGAGACGACGATGAGATGGATGTTATCGGATCATTACCATCATCATATAGCGGTGAAGAATAAAAAAATTCAAGATGAGAAGAAACTGGAGATGTCGTGATTTGTGATGACAGAGGAAATTCTGCTTCACAAAAGATAACGTCTCTGGAAACAGAAATAATTCCAGTCTCAATATTGTATACCCTCCAACCCTTTTTACTGAAGGGATATCCGAGAAAGATCGATTTGTGACTACGTGGAGCAAACTTATCACCTCCGTGCTTCTGGTTATGCACATAACAGATACAACCAAAGACTCGAAGATGATTGAGAGGTGGTGGCTTATTGTAGAGTAATTCAAATGGTGTCTTGCCAGCAAGTACAGGTGTTGGTGTACGGTTGATCAAATAACCGGCAGCAAGAACACAGTAACTCCAAAATCTGATCGATAGAGAGGCCTAAAAACGAAGAGATCGTGCCACATTTAACAGATGCCGATGTTTTTGTTCAACCCGACCATTTTGTTGAGGAGTTCCTACACAAGACGTCTCATGAATGATCCCTTTGTCAGTGAAATAATCGGTTAAACATACAAATTCAGAGCCATTGTCACTCCATAATGTTTTGACTTGACTATGAAATTGACGTTCAACTAGAGCAAGGAAATCTTTAATGTCTCGAGGAGCATCTTGTTTAGAAGACAAAAGATAAATTCAGACCGCACGAGAATGGTCATCAACGATAGTGAGAAAATACTTGGAGCCACAGATAGATGGAGTACGATAAGGACCCCATAAGTCACAGTGAATCAACTCAAAAACCATTGTCGTTTTATTACTGCTTAAGGGAAAAGAATCTCGTNCTTGTTTAGAAGACAAAAGATAAATTCAGACCGCACGAGAATGGTCATCAACGATAGTGAGAAAATACTTGGAGCCACAAATGGATGTAGTACGGTAAGGACCCCATAAGTCACAGTGAATCAACTCAAAACCATTGTCGTTTTATTATTGCTTAAGGGAAAAGAATCTCGCGTTTGTTTCGCACGAAAACAAATATCACAAGGTTTAGAAGGATCAAAAACACTACTACTTAAATCTGAAATCTTCAACAACTGTAGAGCTTTAACAGAGGGATGTCCGAGCCGATGATGCCAAAGCTCCATCTTAGATAAATCTGTCTTTAGCATTACCGCAGCAGCCTCCATTACCCTGAAGAAATATAATCCATTGATCTGTTCACCCGCGCCAATCAGGATCCGTGAAATGCGATCCTGAACTACACAAAGTTTATCAGAAATTTGAAAAATACATCTGTTATCTCGAGTGAGCTGCGAGACTGATAGTAAGTGACAATGAAGACCATCAACGAAAAAAACATTCTGAAGAACCAGAGAAACACCCATACGAGCTTTGCCACGCTTATAGGAAGTAGTAAACCTTTCATCAGGAAATTTTATCAGAATTGGTGCCATATCACAAACTTCAGACAAATAATCAAGGCTACCAGTCATATGATTCGAAGCTCCTGTAACTATGATCCATGATTCGATGAAGAACGTACCTGTAGGACTAGAACCAGGTTTTGATGATCATTCAATCCACTGAAACCGATTCGATCATTTGCAGTTAGAGGAGTCCCATCGAGCGTAGAAGACAATTGACGAGAGGCAGTGTGTGCTGTAGAGACATGATGAGCAGCATCAGGAGTGTTGGTGCGAGGAGTGGGGAGAAGACCACTTGCAGTATTGGGTTCACGCGAGGCAGGAACACCTTTGGAGCGAGTTCTTTCATTATACCAAGGAGGATATCCAATTTTCGTAAAGCAATTTTCTGCAATATGATTGTTGCGACCACAGATTGAACATATCCCAGTACCAACTCGAGCATCTTTTGTAGACCGAGATTTAAATTGAGTTTAGACAGCAAAACTAAACCCATTTACCCGGTCTTCCTGCATTCGAGCCAGAGCTTTTGACTCTTCGTCTTGAGTGACAACGTTGTATGCTTCATCCAAAGAGGGAAGTGGATTTCGTGAGAGAAGATTAGACTTCACAGATCCATACAAAGCTTCATCCAATCCCATTAAAAACTGATGAAGTTTATCTTCTTCGCATTCCCGTGCAATATCCTCCATGGTTTTGGCTTGTTGGTAGTCGGCCAAATTTTTCCACAGAGTAGTCAGTTTACCGTAATACGCTTCTACGGCTGTCCCTTGTTGTCGACAGTTGGCTAGCTCGGCTTTTAATCGCTGGATTCTTTGTCCATTCTTCACAGCAAATCGTTTTTGTAATGTAATCCACAGACTATGAGCATCATCAATTCTCGGTATAGTTGCACAAAGAGCTTCGTCAATCGTGAGCTTGATCCAGGACAGCACCAAAGCATCGTTGGCACACCAGTCTTCATAATCATCTGAATTCTCGCTTAATTGTGGAATAGAGCCGTCCGCAAAACCAAACTTTTTCTGAGCTCTCAAAGCAACACGCACATTATTTGACCATTCATCATAGTTAGGGCCTTTTAGTTGTGGCCGAGAAATAAGAATACCCGGATTATCTCCGGCAGTGAGATCATAAGGTGAGATTTGACGGCGCACATCCACAACACGCTTGGTCAATTGTGAAACAGAGGATTCTGTTTTTGAAGAAGGAGTTTCATANAGAAATAAGAATACCCGGATTATCTCCGGCAGTGAGATCATAAGGTGAGATTCGACGGCGCACATCCTCCACACGCTTGGTCAATTGTGAAACAGAGGATTCTGTTTTTGAAGAAGGAGTTTCATAGCCCATCTTGAAGAAATTTAGAGGTAGAGAAATTTAGCAGTGAAGGAGAAAGAGAAAGAAACGATGATTGAGAGAAAGGTAGAGATCGCAAGTTTTGAACCTTTAGTAGTTGGTCCAAGGCTCTGATACCATATCAGAAACCTTTGTGGTTGAGAAAGAGTTTCTTTTCGTTTCATTGATTCAAATCAAAGTTGCGTCTTTATAGGTTACACAATAGAGTTATTAACCCTAAGCTATTACATAAGAGGTCTATGCCCAATAATATCTGAACATAATATTCCATTCTAACAAATTTATATATGTTGAAAAAATACTCACACGCACGTTATGTTATATCTGAGAGTCAAGATGTAGAAAAATTAAAAAAACAAAAACAGCTTCTACTCTTGACAGCAAGTGTCCCGTTAGACTATGAAATTGACAAAAAAATGTAATTGTACATAACGAAGGTGCGGAGAAACCATCAAAATAAACGAAGATTATGACATAAGAAATACAAAAAGCCAGGCCCGGCAAAAGATGGTCTGTCTTCCAAATAACATTATGGGTTTATACTTTATAGTAAAAGCTCGTGTTTCAAATTCCCACGGAAAAATAGAAAAAAAACAGGATTGCGTGACGTGGCCGCATAATGGTCACCACCGCCACTAACTACCACATTTGTATCGCAGTCCGTACGGACAATCCGGTGGTCAAAAAGGTCCTCGGTCTCAATCGCACCGCCCTTCTTCGACGTACCCTACACTTGAATTCAGCTACTATAACCCAAAATACTGCTTTCCATTCAATGGTCAACAGAAAAAGACCTCTTATGTGTACTTTAATATTATTTGAATTCATTGTAATTTAAATACAACATATACAGAGACAACGATGCCTCGATGATATCAGTAACTTCAAATACTGATAGTTTGATCATTTGTGGTGCTAAAAGATTTTTGTTTTGGCTTCATCTTTTTTCCTTTTGTTAAAGAGACCCCTCTATCAAATATCTATCATAAACGGTTCAAAATTATAATTCCTTCCTTTTGAACATCAGCCCTTCATTTTACATTAAACTTATTGACTTATTGTGATTTTTGCTACTCTTATAATCATATATCAACCCTACACTTGAATGTTTATATTATAGTTGACTTATTGTGATTTTTTATTGCGTTTGTGAACGCTATGATATGTTGGCCTGGAAATAACTTATATCTCCGCTATATTTTTTTGCTTAGCATGGTTTATAATAACGTATACAACATTGAAAATGTAGTACAGTGTAGTGGGAAAATGCTCCGAAGTGAAAAGCTAGAAAGGAAATTTTAAAACATGTAATAAAAAATTTCCCCTAGTGAAAAATTTAAAAAACAAATTACTAAAAGTAACTCATAACAAAAATCAAAAGCAAAATTGGTCTTTCTTAAACATATTCTTTGTAATATAATTCACATAAATTGTGAATATATATATATATATATATATACAAAACAATTAATGAGTAGCCTAAAAAATATATAAACAAAATATATAATAAGAACATAAAATGTATCAGAAATAAAATTATTAAAAAATATAAAATCATAACTTTGATGATTCTTCACTCTTTGCTACTTGTACTACCTGTTGGTGTCTCTCAAGAAATTTCAAATCCCTTTATACCTCAGACGTATTTTAATCTAGATTATTTTGATACCCTGGAAATATAGGAATGCTTATATCTCTGAAGGAAGGTTTTGAGATCTTTGGATACAGTCAAGAAAATACATAAAGAAATCCATTGTTGGTTGCAGGCTCAAATCGTTGTTACTCATTTGGACTTAGTTAACATTTCTCCAGTGTGTCCGAATAATAAAAAATGGAGAAGACCTCCTGATCCATGGCAGAAATGCAACATTAGTTTCTCGTGGTACACGAATTTAGGATTAGGAGGAGCTTCTTAGGTATTAAGAGACTCTAAAGGTGTTATCTTGCTGCATAGCTCGTATAAGCTTTTCAAATATTCATTCTATTGATGATTTGAAACTTGATGTTTTTCTCTTGGACTATTGATAACATGTGAAGTCATCAAATTTCTAAAATAATATTTTTTTTTGGAAGCCCATGAATTGGTAGTAGTAGTTAATATACCTAAGGTTTGGCTTCCGTTCTCACACCAAGATTCAATCTTCAATCCTAAACTGTCTTCTCTTTGTGGTTTTCTCGTGGAACTAGCTATTGTCTCGTCAAATCAAGGTGCCAATCTTATGGCTAGAAGTGTCACTTCAGACCTAAGGTTTCAATCGTATGTTCAAATGGGCTATCCTTCTTGGTTAACTCATGTTTTTTTATGTTGAGTAATCTGGTTTGTTTTTAGTTTTGGTCTCTGTCTTTTTCTTTTATTTTGCTCTTTCTAAGAGCATTCTCAACAGTCAGAAGGTATAAACATATATTATAAGAGTTTTTAGTTTTATTTTTATTAAATAATTAAAATTTAAATTAAACAGAAAAGTGAACTAATAAAAAATCGAACATTCACAAAAAGTTGTATATTAAATGCCCGTGGGAAGATACAATTCTTTGCCTCTCTCATCACTTTTTTTTTTCTGCAATGGAGATGGTCTAAGAGCATCTCCAGTGAAATTGTTTAGCCCAGAATTGCTTAACTATTTGAGTTTTAAATAAATGAAAAGAAATTTTTTTTTGCCCAAATAACTTAAGGCCCGTTGCTTATTTAGACAACTTTCTCATGGTTAAGCAACTCTAGCATGTCCATCTCTGATTGGTTGGCCATGTTTTAACTTTAAAAAAAAATCCACATTTTCGTTTTTTCTTATCTCTCCTGATATCATCGAGGAGAATTTTTCTCTCATACCTAAATCATCGATGTTGACTCAAAATCGTCGGCAGCGGACTTTGGAAATGGTTGAATCGGAGGGAACGAAGCACACATGTCTCCGGCTTCAAATCTCCGGCGCCGATCCGATTTTCGTTAAAGGCACTTGGTTCAACTCTCGTTTCGACATCTCCGTCACTGATGTCTCCTCCTCTTGGATTTGCAACGGTAAAAAACTCTTTTTATTATCCTTTTTTGGATCTCAATCGGATCATCTTTTCGAGCTCGTTTTTCATTTTATCATTGGTCTAAGAAACCTTGTTTGTTGTCAGGTATTTGTTCCTATCCATATGAACATTCACTGGACATTGGTTGTTATTAATATAAAGGACCGGAAATTCCAGTATTCAAAGGAAGGGAGTCTAGAATCCTTGATGCACTGGTAGTCTTTGACTCTTTGAGATATACAACTGATTTTTTTTTATGGTGTTCTTTAGTCTGATTTCGAAATTTTTTCATTTGTCAGGCTAGATACTTTGTTGATGAAGTTAAAGACAAGAATGAAATAGACATTGATGTTAGTCGGTGGAAACAAGAATTTGTCCAGGACCTTCCTGTGCAAAAAAATGGGTATATCTTGTTCTTTCTAAAATGTCCGAACTCATGAAAACTCATATACTAAGTTGATACATACATACATTTTGTTAACTTTGGATTTGCATTTTGCAGATTTGATTGTGGGATGTTTATGCTTAAGTACATCGACTTTTACAGCAGAAATCTGGATCTTTGTTTCACTCAGGTAAATTCGTGTCAAACTACATTTAATACTGCCATATTGTTCTTTGAGTCAGTGTCATTGTGAGAGACTGCTTAAAAAGAAAACTGTTTGTGTGATTTCCTTAGGACCAAATGCCGTATTTTCGGGTTAGGACAGCGAAGGAGATTCTGCAACTGAAAGCTGAATGATTGTCATCCAAATAAGGAAAACTCTGAAGAATAGTTTTGGAAGAGTCTACATGTAGATAGTGTTGAGAAAACGCTTAATTCTCGAATTGACTTAAAATGAAAAAACTCTCTTTATTATCCTCTTTTGTATCTCAAATTGACTTAAAAAGCTCTGACCTTCTTCTGCTTGCTAATAATACATTCTTTGATATGATCTGGATCAGGGGGCCAAAGTGGTGGATAGATGGAATTTGCACAAGCCAAGAATCAAGCGCTCCAAAACGCTGGAGCTATTGTACCCACTTCATTTGAAGCTCTCAAATCTACAATCAAGGGAACTTTTGAAAAATTGGTCAGCCTCAAATTAGATGTCCCCTTAGTTTGTATTTATACATAAAATAAATTATTTCAAATTTCTTATTTTTTTAATCCTTAAGCAACCCGAAGAATTGCTAATCAATGTAGAGGGATTTTTTTAGCAAATCTAGGATGGAACTCTTAGAATAAATTAATGTTATAGCAAATCTAACGACTCAGTTTCTTCCTTCCTTTTTGGGATGTTACCGTTTTTGTGCCTGTGGTGTGGGCCGTCTAGGTGTTGGGCTGTCTCTTTATGTTGTATTGGGTAGTTTATTTTGGACTGTTTGGAATTTTAAATGAAAAATGTCCGTGCACATGGGGATAGTCCATAGCAAAACAATTTTCTTATCTCACAAAACAAAACCTAAAAATGCTATTGGTCAAATAAAACTTTTAATCAGTGGTAAATGTAATGAAAAAAAAGACCGTTTTTATCTCCGGAAAAGGCCGGGGTCAACAAGGTTGAAGAAGTTTTTTTGGTAACTGATGTGATGACTTCCTAAGCCGACGGGTCTGATATTGTTCAAATGGCTGGACCAAAAAAAAAAAGTTATTTTTGAAATGGAATAATCTTTTCGACGTCTTATACAAATAGTTGTAATGTACGATTTACACAAAGACTTTACAAGATATAAAGTCGCATTTATCTAAATGTAGTGTCGCATTCACGTTCAATTTGTATATAAACTTACTTGTATATTGGTCATTTTCTTTATGGCTTAGTATACAATACATACCCCCGTGGTATACCAAGGAAAAACAATAAACTAAACAAATATCAACGACAAGGATATTAACAGGTACATTTTCTTGAGTTAATGTTTGACCACGTATCCTTCACCAACCATATAGTTTTTTACATTATATGCTCCAAGCTTAAGAAACCTAAATTAAATCATTGGGAATCATGTATATAACAACGCGTTTTGGAAGAACTAAGGTGACGTTTGTAACTAGAATGCACGTTCACATTTTCTTGTTATGTTTGATGATTTCTTGCAAGATTCATACGCTCAGAGGTAACAGCTCATTTGTTTTCAATTCACCAACCAAGTCTCTAAGACTTTTTCCACCTTCCAAACTGATTATATCGTTGTACTAACAATAAACTTGGAAAAATGTGAAGGCAACATTGATCAACATGTCGGATATGTCTGTAAATTTCTTAAAATTAAAATACTTCATAAGCGTCACATTAGATAGTTAGATTCGCGCAATTTTGTAGTAGCACTAGCTTAAACTTTTATATTATTTAATAGAACATATAAAAAATATTCGATACTTTCGATTTTTCCATACATTCCCGGAAATCAAAAACCCACTATCCTTAAAGAAAATTTAATGGACTACTAAGTTTTATTGGTCAAAATTTAGGAGTCTACTTTTTCTTTTTCTTTTTTGCAAAAATTCAGGAGTCTACTTGCTTGCTGAGGAGAAATCCATCAACAAATATAAAATTATCGAGCTTTCACAGAAACGTGTGGAAAAACTGATGACGATATAGATACAATAGTTTATATAATTAGATGATGTCTCCAGCCCGTGTGTGAGTAAAATATCAGTTATTTACGTGCTTTTTAAGATTCAACTAACTTATAATAAAAATATATATAATTCAAAGTTAAAACTTAATTAATTACTAATGGTGTTAGTTCGAACTGGTTCGAGAACTGGTTTTCAGTTTTCTTAGAATTTTTAGTTTATGAATAATAGTGGACAAAGTAATTCATAATCTTAATTTTTGCAGTTCATATAAATTCGATGTTTAAATATGTTACGGTTCGGCTCAGTGTGAATCATATTGGTTTGGTCCCAGTTAAGCAGCCCTAATTGCTCTCACTGAATAAAAAGATCGCTTATTTTATAATTAAGGGTTGATCTGTACTACACGCGGAATGTGTTATTTTTATTTTTTTTCATTTGTTTTGTTCTTGAGTAACAATATCTCACAAATATTTTGTTAATTGTAGTATAGTTTTGGAACATTTTTTCATGTTATTTTAATTTTTTTTATAATACATAGTTTTTACAATTGACTATTTGACAATGTATTGTATGACCATAAATTTGATATAGTAGAAATTTGTATCATTATATCTACCCATATCATTTTGCTTATATTTTAATCACTGTTTTAGTTTGTGATCATGATTTTTGTTTATTTATCGTTTTAATTCCCATATTTATTGATATGAAATTTGGTTAAATCAATAGTTTATCATTTGTGTTTGATAAGATAATTAATTATCTTTAAATGTGGTGTCTAATATTGTATTAGAAATTAAAATAATTGTTTACTTTCTTACCACCATGAAAATTTGAAATAGTTGCTAATCATTTTGATATCTGTGGTTATTTTTAAGATCAAAATTTTTATTTTCGACATATTTAAATTTGTTCAATATATATCGTTTGGGATCAAAATATTGATTATTTTTGTTTTCATTTTTCATTTGTTTTTGTTATATTTTTCCCTAAGTTTAAAGATTTTTTTTTCTTCTGACTTTGTTTCATTTAACCGAAGAGTATTAACATTATACAGATATATGAATGAATACATATAAAATAGACTGCTATTATTATATTTTGGTTTCTTTCAATCAATTTGTTTTATTTTAATATTTAAATACATTGACATGAGTCTTCATTAATTTAATAGTCTATGATTAAATTAAACTTAGTGTTTTTTTTTAATAACCATCAATTGTGAAATGTTTGTCAATTTTCTTTATATTGATGGTTAATATTTTTGTTTTGTTAAAATATCTAATATGTTTCATACGATTAAATGCTTTTGTTATCAGAGAATGTCGTTCGAGGTTTCAAAATATTTTTTCTCTCTTCCCAATTACATGAGTTAATAGTGAAATTTTGGTTATTAAAGAATGTCGTTCGAGGTTTCAAATATCTTTTCTCTCTTCCTAATTCCATGAGTTAATAGTGTAATTTTGAGGTTGGAAAATTGACGGAGATAAAGAACTGTGGTTATTTACAAATTTTATTTGATTTTACCTTCCATATTATTCTTGTTATGGTTAAATCAAGGATTTTTTTATAACGATTTTGTACCGAAAGATGAATATTAATAAAATTATTTAATTATATTTTAAATTGAATAGTAATATGATTTCTACCCTTTTAGAACTGATATCATGGATGACTTTTAAAATTCTTTTTTGTAAGTAAATGTACCGAAAGTAAAGATATAATTAATATTTGATGTATATATTAAATTAATTATTTTATCAAAAAATTAAATATTAGAATTATGTGGCACACATGTGGCTGATGAAGTGTCTTCACCAAAAGAGCGAAAAACTTACTTTATGTATATAGAATAGATAAGAAATTAAAAAATTGGTTTCGTGTGAGCATACTTTTTGTTTAACACTGTGCCAAAGGTTTTCACTAAACGTAATTGCAGCCAAAAGGTTTTCATTAAACGATTACAAACAATTGAAGAACAAGTACAAACTAAAGAAGCCTTATAATAGCAACTGATCCGAGCCGCAAAGGACTTTTCAAAGTACAGAATAAAAAAAGAACAAGTCAACGAATTTGTGCATCAAAAGCAAGTTGCCTCGTTAATTAACCACTATGGGCCACTGCGGGAAAGGTAAGTGTCAAGTTTGAAANAATAGCAACTGATCCGAGCCGCAAAGGACTTTTCAAAGTACAGAATAAAAAAGAACAAGTCAACGAATTTGTGCATCAAAAGCAAGTTGCCTCGTTAATTAACCACTATGGGCCACTGCGGGAAAGGTAAGTGTCAAGTTTGGAGAAACCTAGAAGTAGTAAATGGTTTTCTCAATTTTATTGATTAGCCATTAGGCATATATATATACAAAGTATAAACTTGATGAGCAAGTTCTCTACAAATATTAGAATAGGAAAACTACCTATAAAGCAATATGAGAATATACATAAATATTTATATTCCTAATAACATTATATCCAAGGAGATCTGATACCATGTCAAGTATGAAGAAACCTAGAAGTAGTAAATGGTTTTCTCAATTTTATTGATTAGCCATTAGGCATATATATATACAAAGTATAAACTTGATGAGCAAGTTCTCTACAAATATTAGAATAGGAAAACTACCTATAAAGCAATATGAGAATATACATAAATATTTATATTCCTAATAACATTATATCCAAGGAGATCTAGATCTCCTAATAGTAAGACTGGTATCAACGTTCCATGGTGACACTTGAGGCAATCCTTTGAGTGATAATATTGGTATCTCGTGATGTTAAAGAGACAACAAAGCCTCATAATCAAATTTAATACAGAATTTACTTCGTCAAGAAAAGTCCGTAGATGAGGAAATTTGATCGGGTGTGAGACCGCTTCATAAGTTGTCGGTGAAGACTGAAGACAGTTAAAAATTATCCGGGTTTGATATAGTCACCAAACGAAGCAGCTGCCCAAAGAAGGCTTAGATGATTCATCTCCAAAGTAGAGGATATCGATCAATATGGAACAAGGAAGCTCCTAATTCATCTTTAAGCAACCAAAAAACCCCACCATTTATATGAGAATTAAACCAAACGGCAGCTACATTGCACTTCACCATTGAAGTTGGTGGTTTTTCCCACACTGCATGGCGAGGGATATGACCCGAGTCAGGCGTAGTTGTATTACTCGCATTAAGTGCAAACCATATAGCAGTATCTTCTTTGACTCTTGCTAAAATAACTAGAGACTCCCATCTTGTCTACTAAAAAATGAGCGTATTTCTACCTTTCCACACACGTGTGAGCACATTATAAAAGATTTGTCAAAAAATAAATATATTTTTATCAGGATCTATTACTTATAACTCAAATAATGAAATTTAAATTATATAGTGTTCATATCATATTCAGAATCGTTTAAATGGTTGCATTCTGATTTTTGTGGCAATTGTCTGTTGCTCTATAATAATCAAAGAGTGTAGGATAGACTTACTGGAGACAAGTCGCGAATGATTTTCTAAAGACATTTTATATTTATATATTATAATGTTTTAATGTGTAGTTTATTTATGTCAGTCAACCAAAAATTTGAGGATGACATACAAATTTGTTCACATTTAAGAATTTGGAACATTTTAATTTTTATGATCTTAGAACTAAAGATGAAACTATATACACAAAAATATTTAACGACATTTACGAAATTAATTTGTTTCATTTTTAAAGATTTCGTAACATTTTCTTTTCATGACCTTAGAACTGAATATAAACAAATAAATCTAGAAAATTGTAAGTATTTTATACGTACAAAATTAACCAATCCCACAACAAAGTTAAAATTCTTTTATGAGAAATTCCTTAAAATACAATGATTTGGACTGGTAATTCCAAAAATACAACTAAAAGTTTTATTTTCCAAAAATACCACTAAGAGTTTATGTTTTCAAAAAATACCACAAATATTAAAAATAATTTTTAAAGGTTTAGAATTTATTTATTTTTGTTTGAGTTAATTATTTTATATTTGGGCTTTAGTTTTGAAGAGTGAGGGTTTAGTTTTGAGGGTTTAGGATTTACTTTTGAATGTTTAAAAATTGATTCAAGTTTAGTGGTATTTTGGAACATTCAAACTTTTTGTATAAATACACATAAGATACCTCATACTAGATACTATTAATCAAACATGAAAATATAATATTCATTAGAAAAAATATTCACTCAGTTATTTATACAAATCTTTTTGTCAAAACGAATAATAGTAAAAAATTTGGGTGACAATTATTAGTTATATATATAAAAAAAATCATTAACATTATAAACAAGGGCCGCCACCAAACCCTTGTCTCTCGCTTCTTCGGTGGTTTGCATCTTTTGGCTGCCACCTGAGAGGATTCATCTTTTTTTTTTTTTGCGGTTTAATCTTCTCCGGCTAGACCGAACCGTGTGTGATTCCCTTGGTTGGTTGGGACGTGTGGTTCCCCTGATTGGTTGGGGCCACTACAAGAATATGTCAGCATAGCCACAAAATTTGATACAACTTTTGTTT
>OVAP01001723.1:0-22468 GCA_900406295.1 Aurinia saxatilis | reverse complement strand
TTTCTAACGGTGTCCAAAATATTAAGAGATTGATATAATTTGGTATTTTTTTCAAAAATATNCTCAACTTTCGTGTGTATTAACCCACCAAAAGAATTTTTGAGTTTTTTTTGTATGATTTCTAACGGTGTCCAAAATATTAAGAGATTGATATAATTTGGTATTTTTTTCAAAAATATTCAACTTTCGTGTGTATTAACTCACCAAAAGAATTTTTGGGTTTTTTTTTGTATTGTCTCTAAGGGTATCCAAAATATTAAAAGATTGATATCATTTCGTAATTTTGGAAAAATACTCAAATTTTGTGTGTATTCACTGAACAAAAGAATTTTTGAGTTTTTTTTTGTATGATCTCAAACGGTGTCCAAAATACTAAGAGATTGATATAATTTGATAATTTTGGAAAAATACTCAACTTTCGTGTGTAAAATAAAAAGCAGAGAGAATTTGGCAAAAGAATGGGAAAACCAAACACGTCAACGATATGTCTCCGATTTGGCAAGCACTCGATTTGGCAAGCACGGCGATTATGTCTATTAATTTATATGTTAGTAAACTTAATGACGTGTTCGATTTGGCAAAGTCAACGAAATTTGATACCAAAAAAAGGGAAAATTTTGGCCCAGAAAAGCATCGTCATCGTCGATGCAACCATCACAGACTTTGGCGTCTCAAGCTTCATCGATTTCATGATCCGCTCTGTTCTCCCCCCCCCAAAAAAAAAAATTAGTCAACAATAGTTCATGATTTTTTTTTGCATACGCCAAAGTTCATGCTTTTTTTGCCTAAATTTGAAAGTTGGTGATTTATTTGGCATTTCCCCAATTTATGAACACTGACAGTTAACTTTTATGTTAGTTGACTTAACGGCGTACCTAATTTGGTCTGGTCAACGAAACTTCGTGTTTAATATGGTCCGATTCAAAAAATTCATACTTTTTTTGGCCGACGGGAAAATTCCTGATTTTTTTTGCCACTTTTTGAAAGTTGATGTTTTTTTTGACATTTTTGCCATAATTCTTTTGACATGGTTAGAAATTAGGAAAAGCTGCCTATTTAGACACAAAGTGTTGGAGCCTGTGACTATAGGCTCACAAAGAATTCGTAATAGTCTAAATATATACCAACTTATATAAAACATCACGACATCACAATCTATAGTATTTTGGTCTAAATCATCAAACCGTTAACTGATGTTAGTTTTTTCGTAAGAATTACTTGCATTGTTGTGCTAGACTCAAATGCCATGTCAGTATCTATATCATTTTTTTGGTTGGGCCTGACTCAATATTGATGGGCT
The DNA here is from genome assembly GCA_900406295.1 of Aurinia saxatilis. Taxonomy (NCBI): domain Eukaryota; kingdom Viridiplantae; phylum Streptophyta; class Magnoliopsida; order Brassicales; family Brassicaceae; genus Aurinia; species Aurinia saxatilis. The sequence continues at coordinate 21,168 of OVAP01001723.1, read as the reverse complement.
AAAGCCCAAATTAAATAATTAAACCAAAGTTCTAGACCTAAAATTGAACCGAAAATTGAACAAAAAATATTGAACCGAAAATTGAACATGAATCAGTTTTGTCTTCCCCAATAAAGCATAAACCAAGTATTAGCCCATTACAAAGGGAACAATAAATCTTCTGAGGACAGTCTCGCTCAATGTCTTCTTCATCCTCTGAAAATCTGAATCCTCTGAACTCTCCTCGGCTTCATCATCATCAGCATCTCCAGGAATAAATGGATCACCAGCCCCTTCTTCTATGAAGATATCCACACAAAAAATGTCCACTCGCAAGCTTCATTCATACTCTAGATGTTTTTGCTCAATGTCTCTCCACAATGGTTTCTTATCTCGTATCGATTCATATGACAGCTTCCACCACATCCTTCCAATCGTTACAGTTGAATCTAACTCATCCCGCATAGTTTCAATGATGTTGCTTGGTCTGACATAGCATCAAAATCCATCACAACAATACCACGTCAGCATATCTCACGTAAAAACTAACATTTGTTAACGGTTTGATGATTTAGACCAAAATACTATAGATTGTGATGTCGTGTGATGTTTTATATAAGTTGATGTATATTTAGACCATTACAAATTTTTTTATGAGTCTATAGTCACAGGATCCAACACTTGGTGTCTAAATAAACAGTATTACGAAAGTTAAGTATTTTTCTAAAATTACCGAAATATACAAATAGTTTTTTCTTTTGAGATGAGTAATTGCAAAGAGATGTCTTCGACCAGGATGATGCAAATAATAATATAAAGCATGTGGACAACAGGATTTGGCATAGAATAAATTTGGCAAAAGAATGGGAAAACCAAACACTAAAACAGTGGGCTGCTTCTTGTTTTTGGACGTAATAAAATATTAGTTATTAGTAGAGGTAACATTATTAGTTTAGTTTTCAAGTAAAGAGACAACACGGCTGATAGATATTTGGAACTACTGTGCTGTAGGAAGGGGAAGACTTCATTTCTCAGACTGCAATGGAGAATAGTAATAGCTCATCATCTTTGGGTCCGGGCGGGCTGGATCTGACGAGTGCCTTCTTCAAGCCGATCCTCAACTCCGAACCTCCTCTCCCGTCCAACCGCTGCACCAAGATCTCAGTGGTGGGCGTGGGCAACGTGGGCATGGCCATCGCTCAGACCATCCTCACTCAGGATCTCGCCGACGAGATCGCCCTCGTCGACTCCAAGCCCGACAAGCTCCGTGGCGAGATGCTCGATCTCCAGCACGCCGCCGCCTTCCTCCCCCGCACCAAGATCTCCGCCTCCGTCAACTACGACGTCACCGCCGGATCCGATCTCTGCATCGTCACTGCTGGAGCGAGGCAGAACCCTGGAGAGTCAAGGCTGAATCTGCTTCACAGGAACGTGGCTCTGTTTCGCCACATCATCCCTCCCCTCGCTAAGGCCTCTCCTGATTCCGTACTCATCATCGTCTCCAATCCCGTCGATGTCTTGACTTTCGTCGCCTGGAAACTCTCTGGTTTCCCTGTTAATCGAGTGATTGGCTCCGGCACCAACCTCGACTCCTCCCGCTTCCGATTCCTTATCGCTGATCACCTCGACGTCAATGCTCAGGATGTGCAGGTTAGTCGTAATTTTGATCAAATATTGAATCTTGAATGTGACTAGTTACTTTATTTATCTACTGGTTGCTTGCTGTAGGCATTCATTGTGGGAGAGCATGGAGATAGCTCGGTCGCATTGTGGTCCAGCATAAGTGTGGGAGGCATCCCTGTCCTGAGCTTTCTCGAGAAGCAGCAGATTGCTTACGAGAAACAAACACTCGAGGATATTCACAAAAGTGTCGTTGGTAGTGCGTATGAAGTTATTGGACTCAAGGGTTACACTTCTTGGGCTATTGGATACTCTGTGGCTAGCCTGGCTCGCTCCATCATCCGTGACCAGCGTAAGATTCACCCGGTCACGGTCCTTGCTCGCGGGTTTTATGGTGTGGAAGGAGGTGACGTGTTCCTGAGCCTCCCGGCATTGCTAGGACGCAACGGAGTGGTGGCAGTGACGAATGTGCATATGACTGATGAAGAGATGGAGAAGCTACAGAAGTCGGCAGCGACTATATTGGAGATGCAGAGCCAATTGGGGCTTTGAACATATGGTAGTGGCAATGTTGATCTATCTCTATATATGTTATGTAAATGCAGAATGATGTTGACTTTGAAATGGTTGAGTAACTTTGTAATGGTGAAAACGAAATAAAAGAGATTCAGTTGAGTGTCATATCCTTTTTGTATGTATTAGCAGAGTGAAATACAAGCTTGTGTGGTGAAATTCAGAAGGATACAAAGTGAAAGATGAGAGAGTGTATTTTGAAATGAGGTTATATAGATACTCTGACACAAAGAGAGGGTTTAGTTTAATACTCATCAATTATATTGGATCTTGGGTGAGTAGTAGGGAGGAGTAGGAAGAATGAAGGGGCTGTTCAAATCAAAGCCGCGCACTCCGGCTGATACGGTTCGAGCCACTCGAGATCTCCTGCTCTACGCCGATCCGTCTGCCTCCTTCCCTGACCTCAGACCCGCCAAACGCCAGGAGAAGTTGGTGGAACTAAGCAAGAGCTTACGAGATCTCAAGCTTATTCTCTATGGAAGCAGCGACTCTGAGCCTGTTCCCGAAGCTTGTGCCCACCTGACTCTCCAGTTCTTCAAGGATGATACTCTTCGCCGATTGATCACTTGTCTTCCTCATCTCAACTTGGAGGCCAGGAAAGATGCTACACAAGTTGTTGCTAATCTCCAGAGGCAACAAGTCAATTCACGCCTTATTGCTTCTGATTATCTCCAATCCAACATTGATCTCATGGACATTCTTATTCATGGCTTTGAAAACACAGATATGGCTTTACACTATGGTACTATGTTTAGAGAGTGCATTCGCCATCAGGTTGTTGCAAAGTGAGCTTAACTTATTATATCCTCCTCCTACTTTATCTATATCTTTTTTATCCACAAACAAAACCATCTTCTCCTTTCTTCGCTTCAGATATGTTTTGGACTCAGACCACGTCAACAAGTTTTTTTACTATATACAGCTTCCCAATTTCGACATTGCTGCCGACGCTGCTGCAACTTTTAAGGTTCCCCAACACCCCTACATATCTTATCCCACTATCTGCCTTCATAACTCCAATTCTCTCATTGCAGGAACTTCTCACAAGGCACAAGTCTACTGTTGCTGAGTTTCTCACCAACAATGAAGACTGGGTAAATTCTCTCTTACAATCTACCCCATCATATCATCTCCTACTTGAAAAGGCTATGCATCTGTTTCAGCGTGGAATTGATCCTCTATGTATCTCACCTGTTTTAGCCTTACAGTTTTTTGCAGACTATAACTCCAAGCTTCTTGAATCAACTAATTATATAACTAGACGCCAGGCTATTAAGGTAAGACTACGACTGTTGATGTCACAAATGGTTAGTCACCAACAAGTTAGCAGTCTGATAGATTGTCATGTACAAAATGCTACAGTTGCTGGGCGATATGTTATTGGATCGTTCAAATTCAGCTGTCATGACGAAATACGTGAGCTCAATGGATAACTTGAGAATTATCATGCATCTTCTCAGAGTATAATGCTTTTACCATATATATCTTGAATGAATTTATTCTCAATGTCTGCCCCTGCCTAGCAGATTTCGTACTGGAAATAACTCCAAATGAAAAACTCTCTTGCAGGAATCAAGCAAGACCATTCAGATAGACGCTTTCCATGTTTTCAAGGTATCTTTCTTGTACCCTAAAGGCGTGGATAATCATTGGTTCAATTGGATTCTTGACAAGTGTCTGTCTTCTATTGATTTTAGTCAGAGTTTTAAATATAAAGACTTGAAGGGGCAGTCCAAGTGCACTAATATTATTGTGTTTGCACAGCTATTTGTAGCCAACCAAAACAAGCCTGCAGACATCATCAACATTCTGGTGGCAAACAAAAACAAGTTTCTCAGGTTGTTGTCTGATATCAAGCCTGACAAAGGTATGAGACTCTTGTATCACCAGGAATGGACCTGATTCTCACGTTGAACAAACTTCTTACGTTTATGATTATGATTCATGTATGTTTTATGGCAGAGGACGAGAGGTTTGAATCTGACAAAACTCAGGTGATGAGAGAGATCTCAAGCCTTGAGCCGCGAGACCTTGCTTGAGCACGCACATGTACACAGAAGCTCATGCTTTCTGTTTAATCTTTCAAATATTGTTGTTACGGGTACTGCCTCCCTCTCTCTCTCTACGCTTTTGACTGGTCTGGGGTCTTTTAGATTATGTATATTCCACATGTACACTCCTTTAGTGTTGATCAAATAAAATGGCATAAATATCTCTGTTCAGAGGACAAAAGAAAGGCAAAAGCCCCCACATCCCAGAAAGTACAAAAAAATCATTAATGCATGTGGGAATCCAACAAAACCTATTAAAACTGGGTAAATAAGCTGATAATAAACCATAAAAACCACTGTCACTATGCACAAGGAGAAGTCTAATGCTAATCTTATGCATACTGAGACCGAGCGCTATTGACTCCTCCATGGTGACTGGTTTTAGCAGATTCCTCTTGTTTCCTTCTCTTGAAGATCACATACCAAGTGAAGGCTTCGAGCAGGGCGGCCACAATGGCCAGAGCAACTATGATACCAGTGTAAGTGTTTTTCCACTGCTTCTTGGGACTCAATATGTTTAGCCCTTTAAACACGTTCATCACCCCCAGGACTATCAGTGTGTAGCCCATCGCGTGGTGGTAAATGTTCCAGTAGACCCTATGCTTGTGCTCTGGCTTTGGCCTCAGAAGTATGGCAAACACCTAACATGCCAGCAAGCAATCAAACCGGTTTAGAAAGGCGTATATTAGTGTTACTGGTTTTCTTTTGATGTGAAGTGTGTAATATTGTACCTGGACTGTTGCTAGAGAGAAGAGAGCGATCCCAATAGAACGGTGGGTGGTATACTGAATCCCTGGTGAATCGCCACCGAGCTTGAGACCAGTGGCCCATCCGGCCACGCCGAGGATGTAAGCAGAAAACTGGCAGAAGACATGAATGTAGAACCAAGCAGGGTCGGCTGATTTGGCGACTCTCAAGTAGCGAGCAATGATTGCCCCTGTTGGCATCATTATTCCCCAGCTCACTGCGTTCAGTATTCCATGTATCTGTATGAGCAGAATCAAATCATTATTCTCTCTCTGTTTGCCAACTAAAAATTAATGTAGTGTCTAGAGAAGAGTCAACTCACGTTGCGTTTGCGGAGCTTGGAAGCTCCTCCAGGTCCTCCAGCAGCTGCAGAAACACCAGAGACGAGATTGAGAGTGGACACGGAACGCACATTGTTGCCAGTAGTTGGGTGAGCCAGAGGATTGTTGCCAGACATTGGCCCATCTTGCCACAGGGTGTTAATGGTTCCACCATTCCCCGGAGGCTGTGGAAGCCTCAGAGTCGCCAACACCACCATCTCGTTGTTGTGGTAAGTTGCAGACAAACCAGAGACGTTGAAACTAAGATCACCCTCCTGTAGACTGGTCTGGTAGCTTCTGATGGGGGAAGTGTAAGCCCTGACAGTGCCGTCTGACTGTGGATAAGCCACGATGGCCTGAGCTCCAAGCATTCGAGTAGAGGTTGGGTTAAGAGCCCAGGCAACCCATTTGCCAGAGGTGAGGTTGGTGTGGCGGTAAGCGATGTGGAGGCTACTGGTGGAAGGATCGTAAGTGTAATGGAGGAAAGAATCGAGAAAAGGGAGGTCGTTGCAGGAGTGAAAGACATTGTTGGTGGAGAAGTTGTAATTAGAACAAGTCTGAGCAAAGGACAGAGTAGTTACAGATGTGGAGAAGAGAAAAGAGAGACAGAGGATCTGATTGAAGAACTTCGCCATGGAGATGTGATTGCTCATGGTTCCCAAGTGTATCCCTTAGATGGAAGAGAAGGAAATCGTTGAGGACAGAGAGAATAAATATATGAAGAGAAAGAAAGTGGAAGTGGGGTACGCTTTGTAGGTTAAGCTGTCTAATAACTTTTGTCTTACACCTCTTAAGTAAGTATTGTCATAGCGTAGATTAAGATCGATGGCTCAGTGTGTCCTAAAATGGGTTTTTTCCTTAGGGTGAAAAAAAAGAAGAGAAATGGGGTTACTTAATAATGAAGAGGGTCTTTACTCACACACCTGTCTCGCCTCGTCTGCCATTTGTATGTCTTGTACCAACTTCTCTCTCTCACACACACAACAACTAATATTTGGAGTTGGGTTGGGTAGCATCTTCTTCAACCTAAAGTAAGAAAATGATTGAAGAATTTTGGGAGCTTAGTTAATTGTCTTCTTGTTGTAATACAAAGACATGAGGAGTGAATGCAGATGTAGTTGGGTTTCCTTTTCAGAATCGCAACTGCTTTACCATGTGGATGTGGGGAAACTTCCACGTGTCAACTGAACATTGTGTACGTCATGGTCAAATCTCTTCTTCATTTATCGTCCACCTGCCTCCTCCCCCATCATTATCTCATATTATTCTCAATCGCCTTCATTATCTCAAAGCTGGTAATGTTGATCAAACCGCACCATGTATATTCTATATGACTATCCGTATTTTAATTCCGATATCACCCTCAATCATATCTTTGCTATTACTCCTTATAATTTCCCATCATACTCTCCTTACTATATGGGAAGTGAATATGGGGCCTTTTATGGGTGTAAATGGGCTTTTAAGGGTGTCCACTTGATCATTTTGGGGGGACGACGACTAAGCAAAATCCCAAAGACAGAGAAGAAGGAATGGCGTTTGTGCCGGCGACGTCTCTCCGTCTCACTCCTCTCCGTTTCCTCTCCCTCTTCCCCATTTCTAATCCTTCTTCTCTCTTCCGTCCTCTTCCGCGCCGCCTTCTCCCTTCTCCCTTCCAAACTTTTCCGGCCAATGCTCGCGGGAGATGCTACTGCACCGCTGTTTCTGAATTTGGGAGTAGAGTTGGGGACTTCAGGAGGAAGTTGAAGATAGCGGAACTTAAAGGAGGACCAGAGGAAGGCCTTGGTCGTGTCGGAGAGAGCCTCACTGTCACTGGTTGGGTCCGGACACTTCGCTCTCAGACCACTCTCACTTTCATTGAGGTATTGTCTGCTCTGCTTCACCAATTATACAAAATCTACTTTTGATTGTAAAATTTTTGTTGCTGTTTGCAGATAAATGATGGTTCATGCTTATCCAACTTACAATGTGTCTTGAATTCCGATGCTGAGGGCTATGATCAGGTTTACCATTAACTGCACAATTCTCTGATTAATTTCTTACCACTTTCTCTAAGCTTGAATGATTATAGGTGGATTCTGGTTCCATCTTGACTGGAGCATCCATATCTGTACAAGGTACTCTTGTCGCCAGCCAGGGAGCTAAGCAAAAGATCGAACTAAAGGTTCATAAAGTCATTGTGATTGGAAAGTGTGACTCTTCCTATCCAATCCAGAAGAAAAGAGTCAGCCGCGAGTTCTTGAGAACCAAGGCCCATCTACGTCCAAGAACCAATACTTTTGGGGCGGTAATGTTTCCTTTCTCAAACTCTTTTTTTGCATTTATCTTTCTTCTCAAACTCTCTAACTACTGTCTCCCTTCTTTGTAATTTGTTGTATCATCTCACACAGAAACATGCCTATTATTAGAGACCGTTATTTCCCTAGAATCTAGTACTTCAATGTTGAAATCTGCTTCCACGATTTAGGCTTCTCTTCGCTGTTTAAACTTTATGGTCGACGTACTGCCTTGTGATAATTGCCAAAGTCTATAAGCAAAACATCTTGTTTCAGGTGGCTAGAGTTAGGAATACTTTGGCATATGCTACACACAAGTTCTTTCAAGAAAATGGTTTTGTCTGGGTTGCAAGCCCAATTATCACAGCATCAGATTGTGAAGGAGCTGGAGAACAGTTCTGTGTCACTACACTCGTAAGAACCTCAGCTCTCACCATCAAAATATTCTGTATTAACCCATTAACGGCTTGATTATTTTCACCCAGAACTACAATTCAACTTGACAAGACAAAAATGATTGAATTATACCTAAACTATACTTCTAATTTATAGATTCCCAGCTCCCATGAGACCACCGACTCTCCCATTCATGTGATTCCCAAAACAAAGGGAGGCTTGATCGATTGGTCACAGGTCTGTTGCAACTTCGTATACCATTTTTTTTATCTTAAGAATGTAAGAATTGTGCATTTGAAACTGTAACAAGTTTCATCGCGGTTTCGCTCCTCAGGACTTCTTTGGGAAACCTGCATTCTTGACTGTCTCTGGGCAACTCAATGGAGAAACTTATGCGACCGCCCTCTCAGATGTAAAACCTACTTCGAATTATTCTGAGCTATATATTGGTTTGTAAGTATCTTAATTTCTCATGTGTATGACTTTACAGGTATACACGTTTGGTCCCACCTTTCGAGCTGAGAATTCCAATACTTCCAGGCACTTAGCTGAATTCTGGGTCAGCATTATTTTATTCTCCAGCCAAACTCACAGTTGGATTTTTCTTACCTAAGTGTGTTTTTCTGAAGACTGCTGTTTTTTATTATATAAGATGATTGAACCCGAACTTGCTTTTGCCGACCTGGATGATGACATGGCCTGTGCCACTGCCTACCTCCAGTACGTCGTATGTTGCTCTTTCACTTTATATTTTCCTTCAAACTGTACATTAGCTTGCCATTTTAGTGATGTCATCTGGACTTGGTTTGATTGTAAATTATCTCTGTAATTCTGATAGGTAAAATACGTTCTTGAGAACTGCAAAGAAGACATGGAGTTTTTTGATACATGGATTGAGAAAGGAATCATTCACCGCTTGAGTGTATGCCCTCTGATTCTTACTCTTGTGATTAGAACAGAATATTATGCAGTCTGCAGTGACTATTTTGTGATTGCCTTACAATCAAACTTGTGAAGGACGTAGTAGAGAAAGATTTCCTACAGCTGGGCTACACAGACGCCATTGAACTTCTACTAAAAGCAAACAGGACATTTGAATTCCCGGTAATGACTTTTACTATCTCCTTTGTAATTGACTTGACCTGTCTGTTGTTTATATTTCTGTTAAAGTAAATTGTGAGCTTTATTTATTCCCGGTGGGTAGGTTTTTTAAAATGACATCTCCAGTTGTAGAAACAACAAGTGTTTCCTTTTTCATTTACATGGGGTTGCTGTGTCTGATAGATCTGCATCTTGTAGGTGAAGTGGGGGCTGGATCTACAAAGCGAGCATGAAAGATACATAACAGAAGAGGCATTTGGGGGTCGTCCTGTGATAATAAGAGATTATCCAAAGGAGATAAAAGCATTCTACATGCGAGAAAATGATGATGGGAAGACAGTAGCAGCAATGGATATGCTTGTGCCTCGGGTAAGTCTAAGATAATACAGAAAACAAAAAATCTTGTTGATAAGAATGTGTTGTTGATAATGAATGATCTTAACTCTGGGTAACAAAAGATAGGAGAGCTGATAGGTGGAAGCCAAAGAGAGGAAAGGCTTGAGGTGTTGGAAGCAAGGCTTGATGAGTTGAAACTCGACAAAGAGAGCTACTGGTGGTACCTCGACCTCCGACGCTATGGTTCAGGTAGTCTCTATTTTCATTTGAATCTTGGAATGGTTAAGAAGAGAAACAAAATATAGAAACTTGGGGGGCTGATGAAGTGAAGTGCCACTGTTATTGTGTAGTTCCTCACGCAGGCTTTGGGCTAGGGTTTGAGAGGCTGGTCCAGTTTGCTACTGGAATTGATAACATCAGAGACGTAATTCCTTTCCCTCGCACACCTGGCTCTGCAGACTTTTGATTACTGCCCCTACACTCCTCATTCTTTTACCCATCCTTGCCTCCCAATTCTTTTACTTTTATGTACCATTAATAAGTTGAAATTACAAAATACCTGAAAGAAATAACTTGTTTCATATAGGAAAATCATTTTAAGTTACTCCAAGCAAATAGCAAAGACCCTTTTAAATACCTTAGTAACTGGTACATGTCTACCGATATTCAGAATCATTACTGTATCACGTGATAGAGTGTATGAATTAGAAATAATTCGTAATCCAAGTACAATTATATATATATAAAGCTGCAAGAGAGCATTGACGGGTTCTTTGAAGTTAGGGAGAGGTGGAAGTTGGCTGGCGATAAAAAAGTCCTGTTCCTAAGAAATGGCACGAATATACAACTTCTTCTTATCTCCCATGAGAGTGAGACACAGAGAAAGAGAAAACATCTGACTAAACAAATTTAAAAGCACACCTAAAATAACATCATCTTCTTCTTTCCTTCTCTTCCAACCAACAAACAAGTTTTTATGGAGCGTCAAATTAAACTAAAAACAACCTTTTTCTTCTTTTTTTTTCTGCTTGGGTTTATGTGCACTTCCTCCACCTACTAAGCCTGCCAACAACATCAACAGTCTCAGCTACTTGAATACATAGTTTTGCCTTCAAGCTATTTCACTATTGGACTCTCTCACCTCCTACAGTTACTTTTTGCTTTGACTTTTGCTGTGTGATACCGAAGGTATCTTCGAGGTCATCATCGACGTTTGTAGACCTTCAAGTAGCTGCAGAAGAACACAAACATGTTTAGAATATAAAATAAAAATCAAATCAAATTTTCATTTATAAAGGTAACCAACCGCCCATCTACTTACTCTAGAAGTTGGCTGAATCCTGCGGTTTGATCTACGAGGCTCCGTTCCATCTGCTGTTTTTGACGAACTCTCAGCCAATGCCTTATCCTCTTCGATCTTTGCTAACCTCCCTGCAGCAGGAGCTGCTTTCCCTTTATTAGTGCTCATTGAGGAGGAACCATTCTTGGAACAAGCATCTTGGGAAGATGACGTGCTTTGCCCTTCCACTGTTCCCTTGGATGGAACACCAGATGCAGCACCCTTGTCCACTCCACTCTGATCACCAGCACCCTCAGACTCCATATTTGAGGCTGTTGTATTGCGCAGGTCCTTGCGGGGAATCATCCTAGCTGCACCACCCGCTTTCTCTTTCGGCCTGGGCGCAGGTTTGAAACTCTTGGGCTTGGATATTGTTGTCTGTTTCTCTCTGGAAATAGTTTTTGAAGGCATTCTCCAGCTCCCTGATCCTGAATTTTGGGGCACAATTGGTTTAACAGGCTTAGGTGGTTCCTTTCCTTCCCTAGTTTTAGTGCTCGCTTCTGAAACATAGTGCACGTCCATGTACTTCCTTCTCTTTCCAGGTTTAGTAGGACCACCAATATTCACTCTTGATCCCTGCTTTTGCAAACCGGTTCTCCTCATTCGGAGCAGATCGGGTTTGTTCCCCTCTCTCGTAGTCGTTCCAATGTTAAAGGCATTCTCCGAAACACCGAGGTCAAGAAGGGCAGTCTGAGGAGGTTTCCCTAAGTCCGGAACATCAGGAATCTTGGTACTCGCGTCTTTTACTTCAGCCACAAGAGCAGGAGTTCCTAATCTAGGACGCTTCTCCTTTGGCGTATCACCCTGCAAATAAAAGTTTTAGTCTTGCGAAATAGCCAATGCCCCCAAAAGAGAAGCCTCTGGATACACAGAAAGGTGGTCAAACCTCATGCGACAAGTTGATGTTTCCATTCGAACTAGGACATTCAATCCACCTTCCATCCTTCCATACAAGAGAAGGACGAAGATTCCAAGCTTTGATCGTTAAAGTGTCTCCTTGTGCTGCAGAATTTTTATTTTTAATACAATGCAGTTTACAGCACAAAAGTGAGATATCTTCATGAAGGTACAATGGCTTTTACAAACCTGGAAAATGCACAGTCACTGTATTTTCATCATTCTTGTTCTTCTCGGTGATCACACCCTCCAACCAACTGAAGGAAAACAAATACATATCAAGCTTCCAAAGTGTGCAGATCATGTTAAGATATACCAGCCGACGATAGAGACAGTGATTACCTATCATGCACCCACGAATCTACCCTATCCCCAATTTTCCAAACAGGATCCCCAATAGCAGCTCTACGTCTCTTCCTGGTTCCTTCATAAGGCATGGCAGTAACAGAACGAGCAGTTCTTATTTTAGGGGCCTCGTCACCTTCACCTTTGAGGGCAACCCAATCCTTCAGCTTATCTGTTCCTGATATAAGATAAAATTTACGGATCCAAGTTTGACCAAATAAGTAAAAAGGATCCACCAATCAACTAATAAAGCAATGGAACCTCTTCTGCATACAAGGAGATTGGCAAATGCAAATAATATGATAACGGAAAAATGGGTGATTCCATAGGATTACGTTTTATCATACACTAGGAAAAAAAGTGAGCTAAAAGATTTTCTTATGATAGATAAATTTTAATTGGAACTTTCGCTTGCAAGGCCATTCAACTCTACCAAATACTGAGAACTTCAAGGACAACATAATGGAAACCCCAAGTAGTAAATAAACAAACCTTGTTCTACAGAGAGGTCACTGAACAACACGTAAGCCTTATCATCCTCTATACTCAATACATTGGCAGAGTACCATGCGGTTCTTATTCCAGGTCCTTCCTTGAAAACCTAATTAAGAAAATTAATCCCCGTTACAGAAAGAACATAATAACTACAGTTAGTTTTAAGTAATGCATATATGCAAATGTAGCACACACCTCTACAGTAGAACCCTCCTTGATGTCGTCATTGTTTGTTGTTTGCATAATCTGTTCACTTTCATTTTGGTTGTTAATTGAAGATTTTGACTCAAGTGCTGGTTCAAAAACCATAGCATTGTTTTTAGCCAAGTCTGCACCTTTAGTATCCTTTTCTCCCTTTGTTTTCTTTCCAGTGGCAGAAACTGAACGGGATACACCATCAGCCGTTCTCACAGAGCCATCCAACTCAGTTTGCACAGCTCTCAGACTTGCAAAAGTTCCATCACTAGTAGCCATAGTATCTTTTTCTAACGCACCCCTTTTACAGGGCTGCGCTTCCTGAGATTCTTGAGCATGCCTCCAGTAATTACTTGGACCCGCATCCACTAGCTCATTGAGTGACGGAGGATGAGCCATCGAAGCAAGCATTCCAGCTTGTGAAACAGCCTCAGATGCCAGTTCAGCTGCTTTTACAATAGAATCCACATTTTCAGCTCGCATAGTGGCAGCTGATGCAGCTTCAACCCTCTTTTTAGCTGCCTCTCTCGCAGCAATAAGAACTGAATTAGAGCTCCCCACCACACCTTCACCCTTAAAGATAGAAGCAGGGGTATTCTGGCCTAAACTTATGCTATCATTTGACTTAAGGAGTTCATTACCCTGATCCGGAGCACTTGAAAGGGATGCTTCTTCAGCCATTACTTTTGCCTGCAATGCAGCATTAGCTGCGACATTGGCAGCAGCAGCTGCAGCCTTCGCCACCGCAGCAGCTGCAGCTATGGCAACAGCAGCCGAAGCTAACCTGCCTTGCGTTTCCGGCTGGAGGCCAGCATGCCTTTGTTGGCCTATCTGCTTCCATACATATTCGCTGTGACTAACAGCTGCTGCAGCGAGAACAGATGCATCCTCCGCATGCATCTTAGCCTCCTTGAGTTTTTCAATGGTATCCTCTGACAAGACAGATCTCTGCTTAACTTCAAGGGTCCCAGGTATAAGGTTACCACCAAAAATTGGAGATGGCAAAGATGATTTCAGTTTCTTCCCAGGGAAGGTAGATACCAGGTTCACAGGGGATGCGGTGAAAGAAACAACACTGGGCAGGGTGCCTGCGTTAGATGCCAGATGGGCCGGAGTAGTTGTAATAGGCACAGATGTCGATACTGAGACAAGAGGTGAGCCACTTGATTCTGTCTGCTTTAGAGAATTCAAAATACTTGGACTAGGCTCCACAGAGACTGGGATCTTTTTCCGTTTCCTTGATTTCGTCCCAGTGGATTGTTGAACAGGTGCTACAACAGTACTCGTTGGCTCAATTATCGGTGTCCCTTTGAAAACATTGCTAGAAGTTCCAGTTTGAACATGCCTTGTGCCATAGTTAGGCAAGGATGATTCTTTCATGGAAGTCAATTTTACAGGTTCGGTGACTGGAACAACGGGAAAACGACAACCAACATCAAATCCACTTGTTTGCGGAGAAGCAAGCCAAGGGTTGCGGTAAGGGAGAGGCGACATCCAAGGGGTATTATGCCCAACAATATTTGTAACTGGTGGAGTTTGGTGAGCATGTGATGAAGAAAGCAACGGCTGGTGAGCAACAGCAGAACCTCTATGCACGCTACTTGATTGCAAAGTATCAACGGAAGTAGATAAACTCCATAAAGGTGATGAGAGTGGAATTATGGGGTTTCCAGTTGAACTCTCTTTGCTACTAGTGTGGCCCACAGACGATATCTCTGTCTTCCCTGGAAATGCAGTTTTGGGTATTTAGATTAGAAATGTTTACAGCAGCAGAACTGGGCGTCAAAAACTTAAGATACCATAAGAGCTTCAAATGTTGAATAAATCAAACTACAAACCTGCACGTGATTGCAACGGTGTTTGCGGAGTACCAACATGCAATTTCTGAGCCCTTGCAACACAAGCACGCCATGCTTTCTCCCAACTAGCTTTCCCACCATCTAGAGAAGTGTAGGGTGAACATACTTTGTCTCAAACGTCGTGAATAACACACAAAGGTTTGGATAACACAAAAAGGTTAACTTGTAACAATATTACCTGGACCACCAAATGCAGATATCATATAAGCCTCATCAGGTGCTGTTCCTTGGCTATAACAGGAAAAAAAAATCATGAGTATCAAAGTTTTGCAAGACAGTAAAAAAATGTGAGAACCCCAAATGAAATCACTCACGAGCCTCGCTGAATCAACAAGACTTAAAAACGTGTAAAGACTAACAAAGCACTTACATCAAGGCCCCATAAACAAAAATCTGTGAGCGGAGTTGCACTTGTTGCAAGTCTGTGAAAGGTCGACGCAAAATACTTGAGAGAGACGAAGAATTAAGATCTGGTAGACTCGCTGTGGGGGTTGAAAAGGTTCCAAAAGCTTTTAGGACAGGGCTCTGAAGATTTTGCTGTACAGAACTGGCCGAAGTTTGATTTGCAGCATTTGTTTTGCCTCCACTTTGTAACTGTTGAAAAGGTGTATCCATCTTTACACTATTTCCTTTTCTAGAAGTCTCCTTTCCAGCAGATTTAGATGTCCGCCTGGGTTTGCGCTCAGATTTTGTTCTGGAAGGCTTTGTAGCAGTTTTCTCTAAGCTAGGTTTTGAAGGAGATCCCTCAACAATCTAGATAAACAAAAACACATAGAATACATAAGAACAACAATACACTAATGCCTCAGGCTTCGCCATGACCACTGCTGAAAATATTTAAGAAAACAAAACAGACCTGAGAGACAAGGGTCGCTTGTGGAAAATTAACAGCTCTGGACATGTCCCCTGCTTGCAGCGGATCGGAAGTTGAATTCATCCCACTACTGGAGGTCTCATTTCTATTCACGCCAGGAGTTGAATTCATCCCACTACTCAAAATGTTCTGATCTTCTGGCTTTTTGACACTGTTCGTCTCTGTCTTATTAAGTTGAAGTTCAGAAGTTTTAAGTACGGGAGAAGAAATAGGAGTTCCTAAATTAGTAGTAGGGTTTTCTGCTTCCGACACATGAGACTTTACAGAAGGCTCAGAGAAAGTAGAAGCACGGGAATCTCCTATTTCCATAGCATCACCTGCAATATCCACAAAAACAGGTATATGTTCCAATGAGTGCATAAATTATTAGAAGAAATCTAGAAAGACAAAAGCGTTGGTCATTCCAGTTGCAAGATCTGTGAAAAAGTCTATATTCCTAAGTACAGAGCCTTTTTTACTTCAATATCACACAGATTGTTGAGACTCGGAAATTCATAGTGATGATACACGTAATAAGTTTCTCTCGACTAAGAAGCCTCACCTTCAGCGTGTGAAGCAGGAATCCCAGCGGTAACAATGCCCTCAGATACAGCAGTATTGTCTTCTTCCTGGTCATCTTTTCCAGCTTCACTCTCAAGATTAGCAACGGAGCTTGTATCGGGCTTTTCATTTATGTCTTCCTTCTCCAGAATTAAGTGAGTCTCTGGGATGTAAGAAAATATCACAGCATAAAATAAACCATCATGAAGTGAACAAATATGATAAGGCTATCATGGAACAGGAACATGAAAAGAAACAAGCACATGCAACTGCCCAAAACAGAAAAGCGTTACCAGGAGCGATTATACCTTCTGTTACAACGTTTTCTTCTAAATGTTTTCCCTCAGCATGCTGCAGTTGAACTTGTCCAATGGCATCACCATCTAGTGAATCCTTTGACCCTTCAGAGGCAGGACAGCCTTCGACAAACTGTGTGCTTTTCTGAGTTTCTTCAGTAAGCTTCCTAGCTTGTTGGTCCATCTCATTCCCTGAACTACTTGGATCCACAGGTGAATCGGTTTGACCACTTTCAGGTTTTTCAAATGAAACCTTCTCGGTTTCAGAGAAACTGCCTCGCTCATTCTCATCAGAGGATGTCTTCACCATGTGTAGATCTATTGGAGATGTGAGACTGACAGCAGGTGCTCCAGCTTGGCTTAGATGTTGTAACTCTTCGGGATTGAGAGGAGATGCCTCACATCTATTCCCATCATTCACAGGCTCTGAGGAAGAAACAAATACAGAGGGGGTTAAACAAATAGTCATGACTCATGATATTTCTTACAAAAAAGCAGAGAAGGGTACTAAGAATTCAAGAAGGCAGAGATAAAAATGCTGATAATAAGCAAACAGAATTGATCACAATGATGAGACGACATAGATTACCCGACTTGTCTATGGGAATGGAGTCCGCCTGAGATTTTGACTCCGCCTGATTGGAACCAGAACCTCCGGAAACATCACCAGCAGACTCAGACACCATGCTTTCAGATAATATTTCAGAGCTCTTGGCATCCTGATCTCTATCACCGGCATTGACAGTCGATTCTATAATTGGCTCGGGGCTGGAAGTGCGAGCATTACCTTGGTCATTGTCATTTTTCACGGACATACCAGCTAATGTGGACTCAACCATTGAATCCACAGGTGATATACAAACACTTTCTGAAGTTTCAGCTAGACGAACCTGTGTATGTGTATCGGTCGGCATAATAGACTTGTTTCCACTAGCAATATGGTCTATATGTTGCTGACCAAGTAACTCAGGTTTCTCCATGGAAACACTGCCTATTGGAGTTGTTAACTCCCCAGCAAGTTCCAACGGTGCTTCAGCAGTTGCACTGGTATGACCACTAGCTTCCTCTTCTGTATGATCCAGAAGAGTATCAGTAGTATCCACAGCTTGGTCTTCTGTATGGTCCAGGAGACTATCCACAGCCGCGGTATTTGAAGCCGAGACGGCATTCTTATCCCCCTTAGATGACTCATGCACAACAGTTGGTGAGGCATCCTTCACTAGAACTTGTTCCTGTCCAGCACCTGGCTTGGATACAGAGGACTTTCCAGAAGTATAATCCACAGCTGGGTTGGGTGGTAAGTTTTGAGTTTCCTCTTGAGAAAGACTCTCGTCATTGCATGTCTGAGCAGCCTCCACGTGTTCTATTGTGCAACCTAGTTCATGAGAATCATCAGAATTCTTGATAGTATCCTCTCTTACAGCCACTTCATCATGTCCAGGAGACTGATCTACAGATGGGATGCTTTGTGGTTCCTCTTTAGAAAGACTCTTGTCAATGCATGTCTGATTAAGCTCAGTTTTTTCCATATCTTGAGATTTCCTAATACTAGTATCTCTAACAATGGATTCGTCCTGTCCAACAGAGTTCAAAAGCATTTCAACAGACTCTGAGGAAGTAGCCTCAGACCAAACATTATTGTGCCTGGAAATGGGACAGGATTCGGTAGCAGCTGAAGTAAACGCAATAGCACTAGTAGTCGGGCGTGAAAAATCCTCGATCCAGTTACTATCTTCGTTAGCCTCAATGCCGAGAAAAACCTCAGTTTCAAACCTCAGATGCGGGTTGAGAGTGTCGTCGAACTCAAACTTGGGAAGAGCAAAATTAGTGTTGTTGTTAGCTTCACCAGCAGCTAGATGGAGATTGTGGTTTTGAAAGTCATTGTCATCATAATCCATGGGTTTGTTCCTGACAACAAACAAACAAGGACGCGAATACATGAAAATCCCAAAACCAAAACACACACACGAAGCAAAACGAAAAAGAAAAAGAGAGATGTAAAACGGAAAGTACCGAGAGAAGAGTGTAAGAAGACGCTACCTCCCTCCATTCGGTGGCCGTCAGACCTAAGAACCTGTTCCTAATCTCACGTTCATCTACTGCAACACAACACAACACGCGTCCATATCAAAACCTAACTCAGTAAACAAGAGAGCAATTAAAACTGAAAACGAGGGAGAATACCAACTCACCGGAAAACAGAATTGAAAATCATGGGGGAGAAGAGCTAGGGTTCCGGCGAGTGTGACGAAGCAGATTTTGGGGAAATATCTCGGGAAAATGTAAAATGACTCTCTCAGTCTAAAGCACTAAATTAAATAAAAAATCAATTAAAGTAGAAGATGCGGCTTAATCCTCTGTGTGACACGTGTCCAAACTCTTAAATCCTGCGGCTCGTATTGAATTCAACGTAAAGACGCGACAGTTTCTTACCTTTTTTGAAAAATGGGTGATTGGGTAAAAAAACACCGAGAGAGGTAAAAAGGGACGATGACTGAGACTGAGAGGGTAATTTGTTGAAATGACTGTTGCTTACTGGAAGCTAATTGGCTTTTACGAAATGAGTAAGGAACATAATCTGACACGTGTCAATGTTACTATAGAATAAAGGCTTTTCGTTAGACCATCAGATCATCAAACCCAAGATGCCCCCATTGGGCTTTTAGGCCTTTCGCTGTTCACAAACCAGCTACTTGGTTCGGAAGGTTTTGGTTAAAGATGTAGTTGGTGGAAAAAACATGTGTCAGGTCTCGGTTTAATCTACAAAAAAGGCCCACTTTGTTAATTACTTTGCAAAATCAAACAAATATTAGTGGGGCGGAGAAAGTTATTAAAACAAAATATTCACTCTACAAATTTTTATTTAAACTTTAATTGTCACCATCGTTGTGGAGCACTTTTATTCCATTTCAATAGGTCATATGCTATAATTTCATTTCTATGTCAAAATAATCTTAACACAACAACTCCAAACAAAAGCAACGCTGGTATGCAATGCTAACTCCTAATCCTTACTAATATTTTATTACTTTTAGCACCTCCCATGCTAATAAAATAAAATTGTAAAAAGGAATACGACCATATATCATAATTGGTGTGACAGCATTAATTTAAACGCAAGATATGAACATGGCAACACAAGGCTCTTATCTTCACAAATTATGAAATGCCTAATCCATCATTTTCTAAATACTTGTCTTTAATCATCTCCCATGTCACTAACCTCTCACCTTGAAATAGTCTACATAATTGGCGGTTTGGGCGGCACCCAATAGTGACCTGCCACGTTGAGTGGGACCAACAACTTTGCTATATAAACACTCTAGACCATAAACACGAGAGGACACACAAATAACAGAGAAAGAGCCTACTTCTTTGTGACCAAACCAACAAAGTCAAAAGAGTTATTCTCAAATCAAGATGGTGAAGATTGAGATTGGTAGTCTGAGTGATTCCTTTAGCGTGGGATCTCTTAAAGCTTACTTGTCTGAATTTATAGCAACCCTTCTCTTTGTGTTTGCTGGTGTTGGCTCTGCTATTGCCTTTGGCAAGCTAACATCTGATGCACCCTTGGACCCTGCTGGTCTTGTCGCTGTGGCGGTGGCTCATGCCTTTGCTCTTTTTGTTGGTGTGTCTATAGCCGCAAACATCTCCGGTGGACACCTTAACCCTGCCGTGACTCTTGGTCTTGCCGTGGGAGGTAACATCACAGTCATCACTGGTTTCTTGTACTGGATTGCTCAGTGCCTTGGCTCCATCGTCGCTTGTCTCCTTCTAGTCTTTGTTACCAACGGCGAGGTACATAAAAACATAGTGCAAGAACTAATTATGTAACTAAATTATGAATCAGTTCTGTTTGTGAATGATGTTTTTGCTCAAACGACCGTGATTAAAAAATGTTGTGACCGGTTGGGTTTATGAGGTGTTTCTTTTTGTCTGGTTATGTAGAGCGTACCAACTCACGGAGTATCAGCCGGTTTAGGAGCAGTGGAAGGAATAGTGATGGAGATTGTGGTCACCTTTGCTTTGGTCTACACAGTCTACGCCACGGCTGCTGATCCCAAGAAGGGATCACTTGGAACCATCGCTCCAATTGCTATCGGTTTCATTGTTGGTGCCAACATTCTTGCGGCCGGTCCATTCAGTGGTGGCTCCATGAACCCAGCAAGGTCGTTTGGTCCAGCTGTTGTGAGTGGTGACTTCTCTCAGATATGGATTTACTGGGTCGGTCCACTCGTTGGTGGTGCACTTGCTGGACTCATCTACGGTGACGTCTTCATTGGATCATACTCTCCAGCTCCCTCCACAGACAGCTATGCTTAAATCTTGATTAATCAATCCTCTACGGTTTCAATTTGTTTGGAGGTTCCTTAATTAGGCCTCAATGTATGCTTCTCCCTTTATTGTTGTGTGAAACGCTTTCTTCTGAAATTGAATGATTGAAATCAAATGTGAAGAGAAAAGGATCAAAATTGTCTTTTGTTGGTTATGAAATAAGAATTGTATATTTTCGTTATTTCCTTCTAGTGTGATCAAATGTCAGTACTCAGTAGCTATACCCTCTAGCTATTGGCTTATTGCTTTTACATTTTGTCACGGAGTTTAGTCCCAAAAGCCTTTTAGTACAAAAATGACCAAGATGCCAAATTTGTTAGTGATCACATAATACTTCTAACATGTTACTCTTGTGAGACATGCTAAATGGACATTGCATCAAAATACATGTACAACCTACTTTTAATTGATTAATTTATATCCAAAGTGATATAAACATTAATCGGACACATGCTTTAACTCACTTTTGAGATGAATATGGTTTGACTTGTTGGAGATTATTTTATTAAAGTGTTAATTGGGTTTTAATAAAATATGAGTGTAAATAAGAAATGGGTTTTAACCCATAAGTAAATGAAAATGTTTCATTAAACT
>OVAP01001722.1:8336-22475 GCA_900406295.1 Aurinia saxatilis | reverse complement strand
GGAAACCTGATAGTCCCTAAGTGGTTAGGTAGGTCAGTTTTCCTACATATCAAACCACCAAGCCAACTTTCAGGGAAGATGGTACACCCATAGTATCAATTCCCATATCTCTTCTTCTCCATGGGCCTGAGAATAGGAAGGAATATGTGATAGAGCAAGTCTTTAGATGTGTTCTTCCTACTGGTGGCTTAGTGAATGCGGTAGTGAATAGGTTGTGGGGTAGAAAGGTTAGATCTTCTCTAGGAAACTTGAGGAGTCTTCTTTTTTATTCCACATTCCTGCTAATAGCACAAGAAATTAGGTACTCCAAAGAAGCCTTTGGCATGTAAATGGTTGCCTTATGGTAGTTGCCTCCTGGACCTCGTCTCACTCCGTAGACCTACCAATAATAGAAATTGCTCCTGTGTGGGTCACTCTTAGAAACATACCTGATATCTATACTCTCTTTGGGGTATCAGTCAATTAGGCTCCGATTTAGGTGAGCCAATGATACTCATAAACCACGACTAGACCCTACTCAGCTAGATGTAGCTAAAATTTTAATTGATGTAGAATTAGATAAACCTTTTTCCCACAGGGTTACTGGTAAGGATGACTATGGAACCATTAGAGTGGTAGTGTTACTTACGACTGGATTTCATCTAAGTGTATTAGATGTGGGCTTCTTAGACATAAGAAAACACGCTATATCCTTGAAGCTAATCAAGCTAGTTCTATACTTTTGTGGTTACAGACCATCCCACTGCCGACAGCCCGCCACACAACTTGAAACTAGGGAACCCACTATCGAGAAATTACACCATGATCAGGTGCCTGAGTAAGTCACTGGACCAGTTTTCGATGAGCCAGTTTCTCCTACTTTATCCACTCCGACTACATCGCCTATAACTAGTCATCATCAAGTACCAACTGCAGTCAAAACCCCTATCACTCACTGTGAAACCCTACATGCTTTTGCATCCCCACAAGATCACACCACTCCCGTAAAATCTTCTATTGCGAAAGAGACAGTCCAATCCCTTACAAATGCCAATTTACCTCTACCTAATCTTGATAATCTAGTCACTAAGGCTACTGAAGCGGATGGGACTACAGGCTATGAGTCGAGACCAGATTGGGCTCAAAGGACAAAGGGGAAAGACAAGTCAAGCCACCACTGAAGATGCATAAAATAGAAGGGATCACGGTTAGAGGACGACAAGGTCGTCACGGTCGTGATTCCAAGGAAACTTTCCTTTGCTTTAAGGTCCTCCAAAAGGATAATTCTCATTTCTTATCACTTTACTCTTGTAAACACTTATGCAGACTCTACAAATACTATATGGCCTAGCCATATCGTTGTACCCTTTATATTTCTTGTCAATAGTGAAATGTTTCAAAAAAGAAAGGGAAAATTGCAACATTTGTACCANTAGTGAAATGTTTCAAAAAAGAAAGGGAAAATTGCAACATTTGTACCATTAATGAATTTGAAAAACAATTCTAGACCTCATATCACACATTAAGCAAAAGTGACATTTTTGGCTGTGAATTATCCGTTTTTCTTCCAATGAACAAACAAAAAACATGTTATGCAATTGACTATTTTAGCCCTACGATGATAGTAGACTGCATATGCAGTCTACTACGCAGTACACATACTTCATATGCACTCTACTTCGCAATTACAATTTTAAATTTTAATTATAATTTAAAAAAAAATTAATATGAAACATAAAATTATAAATTAAAAAAATAGGCCATTTGTCATCTATGTAAAATAATTTTGCACAAAAATAAACAATTTGAATCAACAAAGATAATTTACGTTCTAAACTAATTTTGTGAAAAGTCAGTTACAAGTGTAGACTACAAACGAACTCTGCAATTATGTAGTAGACTTCACATTCAAAATAATTAAATAGGCGGGAACTGAAATTTATTTGGCGCGAATATTTCCGCAAATAAATTCCACTTCCCGCCTATTTAATTATTTCGAATTTCAGACTTCATGTGAAGTCTACTACACAATTACATATTAAATTTTAATTATTTTATAAAAATTAATCTGAAATATAAAAAATATACATAACAAAAGAATTAGCCATTGTCATCTATTTAAAATATATTTACAAAAAAATTAGTATTACTAATTAAAACCACATACATAAATCTGAAATTAAAAATTGGTATCATTTTACCAAACCAAGATTGAACCAAACCAAAACTAAACTGAATCATTTTAGTCTAACCAAATTTAACCAACATATAAATATAATTTTACAGAACTTTTACCAAAAACCTAATTTGATGTGTCGCCTCTCTCAAATCTTCTCAAATCGGTGATTCCCAAATCGTTGTTACTTTCTTCTCCGAATCTGCTCCATGTTAAAGACAAAAGCATCAATTTCGTCTTCTTCCTTTTCTTCAAGTCTCCATTTCAAAAGAGATAGTAGAAAAATCCATGGGATAGCTTGAAGTTTCTCGTCTGAAACTAACCCCTCCGTTCTTGAGCCACCGGATGTGTCTTGTCTGGCTAAGTCAGCTCTAATCTCTCTCACACAAGCTGAGGTTGTAACCCTTTAACTTTTTCTCCTTCTTAATTCCTCTTCACCTTTCTCTTTAAAGGTTCTTATATTGTTTCCTTTCGATCTTCTTATGCAGATTGATGAATTTAGTGATGGTTAGAAGAAAGCGTTGGCGGCATAAGAAGTTGTTGGTAACCGTCCTGTTTCAGGACAAGGAACTGAGATTAACATATCGGGATTCGTCTGCAACTAACAGAAAATCTTGCTGTTCAACCCTAGTTACCCCTCCAACAGGTATAACAAATGACTAATAAAACAATCATTCACACATTTAGGTTTTCAATAATATCTCTTCTAATATCTTACAAGTTCAGAGAACAAAGAGGAGCTATCAGGGAGTTTGAAGCTCTTCCAGTCCTCGACGAGCTTCTAAACGATGTATAACCTTCATACTTGTTTCTTGTATATATGTATTGCTTGTCAATAGTTACTCTGTCTTTGTGTGTTTCAATGCAGAATTTAACCGTGTCTTTGTGTGTTTTTATACAGAATTCAAACCAGGGTGGATTTGATGCAAACAAGCTAATTAAAGGTTGGTGGGATTGTTGTTGATGGGCTCTTACTACTCTCTCTCTCTCTCTCTCTCTCTCTCTCTCTCTCTCTCTCTCTCTCTCTGTTTCAGTTTTAATTAATGGTACTCATTGTCTTTATTGTTATCATATTGGTTACTCTAGATAGTTGAACATGCAGCTTCAGCTCCTGCTGCTGCTCATGCTCCTGAGGAGACCAAGAAGAGTAACCATGTCCAAAGAAAACGGTACTTTATGTTATTGATTTTGTGTTTTCGTTGGTAACTCTTGGAGTTTTGGATTGATACCAGCTGGATTTTGTAGTTCCTAGTGATGTTCTTGTTCCAAGCTTGTGCTTTTAGCTTTACTTGTTTGAATAGCATTTGAGGCGTTATGGTTTCAAGAGCTCTTTGATTGATTTGCTCTTGTTTCTCTCCTTCGATCCTTTCTTGTCATCTGGAAATTTATAAAGTTTCCATCTTTATTATCTCATTATTCATTGTGTTTGTTGTTAGTGATAGGTGTGTACTCTTTATCTGATGGTGTTGCATTGTCTCATGATATGTGTCTTGTGTTTTGTTGTTTCCATTGTTGAACTTGCGGTTAAAGCTTGTGTGTTTCACTACGAATTCTCATGTTAATGTTGCAAGCTTCATCGTCTTCACTGTGAAGGCAGATACTGCATTTGAGTTAGTCTTGGGGGTAGGAGTGGTGATGATGTATAGCAAGCTGTGAAAGAGCTTTGTAGCGTTGGAAGAAACTCTCTTTCCCTATCCGATGATGCTAGTCCAAGTCAGAAGAATGGGTCAAGGGGTAATCGATCCGCTTCCCTAATTTGTTCCTACCTTCCTGTATGATAAAGATTTAGAACTGACATTTCATTTGCTGGACTGAAGGAAAAGAAGAAGACACAGTAGAGAGTTCTTTTGTATTTGTACATTTTTATTTCATAATTATGTATTTTGTAACAACTTCATATTAATTTTCTATCGTTAATATTTTGTCTTTCTTTAAACAATATTCTTGTAGTGATTGCGCCAATGCAATGCAATAGATAAATTAGTTCAAATATGTTGGTTTTTCTCTTTGTGTAATGCTTCACCAAAACTCGGTAGGCCTAGAGTAATTTGCTTCAGCATCATATCTACTAACGAATAAGATAGCCTCACAAGTTTGGTTTGCTTGTCCAAATTGTAATCTTTTGGTACCATTTCAACAAGTTCTCCATGTGTACAATCATCTCTCAAAAGGAAGATTTTCTCCTTTCGAATTATCAACCTAAAAAATGACGCAACATGTCTCTCTCATAGTTCATTAGATTAACCATTATCTGCCATAAAAACATAAGTACGACACATTTGAGTATGAATTCAAATGTAATTTGTTTTGAAAAGCTGATTACACAAAAACATAAGAAAATCAATTATAGCATGAATATGACGAATAAACGTGTAAAATGTAGAAAACTTAATATACATAATTACATATGATATAAATTCGTTTTTTAGTTTCAAACTTTTTATGCCAGTCTGCCATTAGCAGAATCTATATGCAGTTTACCAGTATAAGCTAATCAGCTCAAAACACAAAAAATGATTAAAAATTCCAAAAAAGTGAATTAACATGTAAAATTCATACCCGAGCAAGTTTAATATCTAGAGAAGGTTCCAAAATATAAAATGACAAAAAACATATCATCAATGTATTAAATTTTGTTTTAAAGATACATACTGCATCTGTAGTCTACAGGCGGCACGAAGTCTACCAGGAAAAGTTAGACTGCAAAACTAACAGATGCAGTATGTATCTTTAAAACGAAATTTAATACATTGATAATATATTTAACCAGGAAAAGTCAGAGACTACATATGAAGTCTCCCATGTATTAGTTTTGCATTTGTATATTTTTAGAATTATTTAGGCTACAGACTGCAAATGAGGTCTACAATATTTTAATATTATTTTACTCCTTGGTCAAACTTTTTTTCAAATTTCAACTCCAAAACTAACCCAAAATGAATCGGTCAATTGCAAAACTGACCTTTGACTACAGAGGGAGCAGACTTCAGTTGCAGTCTACACAAATTGTTGACTGGGTCAATTGCAAAAATGACCTTTTTTAATAGACTACATTTGAAGTTTGCGCAAGTTTTTTTTTTCCAAAAGAAACGCGACAGACTTCACGTGTAGTCTACTAACAAAATTTGAAATTGCAATTGTGTACCCCACGTGTACACGCAGACTGCAAACGAAGTATGATGTCGCAAAAATCAACAAAAATTGAGAGAAAACTAACCAAATCGTGTTTTAAGCTCCATTGACAGCAAATTCCGATGAGACTGAGCTTTTTTCAGTATTGCATCGACTATGGTTATCCAGTTCGCTGGAAAGTTCGATCAATTTGTGGTTGAAACTTTATAAATCAATTTAGAGAGGTTTTGGAATGAGATTTTGTTTGAGATTGTGAATAAGTGGTTGTTTTATGGTGTAGATGCACATTAGTGCTTCAATTTTGCGTGGGTAGAGCCATAAAAACTTCAGTTGAGTGTGGTAATGGTGGTTGAAAAATTGAAGAGAATGACATTCTTGTAATTAAGTGAAGGAGATGAGGGTATAAGTATATTTGGTTTTTCTCCGAAAATAATTAAAAAAATTAAAAGATAATGACATTTGATGAATATTTGGTGGTTAGAGGGATTAATATGATATAATGTGTTTAAATTGAGGAGTGAGAGAATGAAAGAAGTTATTTTTTAAATTGGGATGAAATATGGATATATTTCATCAAGAAGCCTAAAAAGAAAAAACAAAAAAAACAAAAAAGGAGTAGTGCTTATATTTTATAGAAAATTATCTAGGATAATCCAAACAAAAATATGAATAGCTAGGATAGCCCCTCTTAATTTTTATTACTAGGATAACCTACTTCTGATTATAATATTTTTGTAATGACTAAACTATCATTTTTGTATTCTTCCTATTGTCTAATAATAAATGATAATTTACACCAAAATATATTTTAGTATTAAATGATGAAATCCATAAATCTTTTAATTAAGCAAAAAAAATATACCATTATCATATTTCTTTGTACAATAATAAGAAAATATTCCTTTTCTGGTTTTTTACCCTAAAACTAGCGACATGCAAGGAAAAAAAAAAGAGTGATACCGAAGAAAAAAACCAACGCCGCTTTCGTCGAGTATTCTCTCGCAACAAAAGTCTGAATTCATCAACGGGGTTGTCGGAGAAATTATCCAGTAATTCTCTATCACTCTCACATAAACTACGTAGTTCGAACCACCCAGATAATAGCCAAAGTAAAACAGTTAAACTTGATTTGAAAGTTTTAAAGTTTTGGCATGTTTGTGTGTATCTTAACTTGGATTTCATAGAAAGGATTTGTTTTTGTATCATGTACCCGTTTAACTTGTTTTCATTGGGTGACGAGTACAATCTCTTATTCTTTTTTAAATAGGTCCATGATTCGTGGCTATCACCACAAACTCTCTTTTGTACATTAGTTTATGTGACCTTTTGTACAAAGAGTTCCAGTTTCCTGAACCTAGAATATGTAACATTTACTCTTGTTAGAAATATATATTTTTTATGCAAGCGAATATTAATTAATTGGTTTGCAGTTGCATATGAAACATTAGAAATTTCGAATTACGTATGTAGTAACTAGATTCGTGATGGCTTAGTTTCTGCTCTTCTGAAATATTCATTTTTTTCTTCTTCTTAGTTTTCTATTCATACAAGTGATTTTTTTCCATGCCTTACCAAAACAATTTAAATGCATGTTCATTGTGTATTTGGTTCATGTTCCAATAATCATTATCGATACAATACATAGACTTCATAAAATCCATGACATGCATAGGTCTAATTCCCACACCAACTTTCCCAAATTTTCTCAAATACAACTCTCCAAGACATTTTGATGTAGTCTGTCGATGACGAGAACACCTCTCCAAACAGAGCATGTATGAATATCTATGTATTTCGTACTTTAAATTCAGTGGATGATTTAAATGTGGATGTCCGAAACGTCCAAAGAACAACCAGCAACCAAACATTTCAGCACCAATAATGTTTTCATTGACTTATAAGTTTTATAATCGAAATTTTGGAAAATTGTGATCAGACGCAACTTACGTTGTAACTCCACAGATATTATATATTTTTCCCACCTTAATACATTCTAGGGTATGCAAAATAGTTTGTGTACCTTCCAAACCATCCATCTGCTCTTCAGCGTCCCACCGAAAAGAGAGTTCTGAATCAAATCTAGATCCATAACTACGATCAATGACACACATTTTTTAATCTTCATCCAGATTGGCAAAGGAAAAATTATTTGTTTCATCTTCACTGCATCTCCCAAATCTACCACTTTGGACCTCATCTTCACAAAATCTATGTGGTGTACTTTGCACCTCGTCTTCACCCGATCCATTTAAGGTACCACTTTTTTCATCATTTTCATCACCTCCATCAGAATACCACTTTTTTCTTCATCTTCAATAGATCCATCAATGGTGCCAGTTAATTCCCCCACTTCGTTAATTTCCTGCAAAATAATAATAAAATTTTGATACGCATAAGGCAAACATTATGAAACACAAGTTACACAACTAAAATTTGACTAAATCAATTATCTACGCATTTTGACAAACTAAAAAAATAGCAGATTTACATCATGTCTATGAAAATTTAGTAGACTTGCATGTCTACGAAGTTTGGCAGACTTACAAACAACAGACCTACATAAAGTCTACGAACTTTACATACAATAGAGTTTAGCATACATAAAAATAGCAGACATACATAAAGTCTGTAGAGTTTGGCAGACTTAAAAACAACATACGTACATAAAGTCTACGAACATTGGGCAGATTTACATAAATTCCCGTAGTTTTAAAGAAAATCTACAGGTTTTGACAGATTTCAGCAGTGGACTTACGTTTAGTCTGGGAATTTTACCAGACTTAAATAGCAGATTGCTATTTAGTCCACTGAAATCTGTAGTTTTAAAGGAAGTCTACAAGTTTTAACAAACTTCAACAGTAGACTTACGTTTAGTCTGGGAATTTTACCAGACATAAATAGCAGATGGCTATTTAGTCCACTGAAACCCGTAATTTTAAAGGAAATCTACAGGTTTTGACAGACTATAGCAGAAGACTTACGTTTAGTCTGTGAATTTTTCCAGACTTCAATATGAGATTGCTATTTAGTCCACTGAAATCTGTAGTTTTAAAGGAAGTCTACATGTTTTAACAGACTTCAGCAATAGACTTACGTTTAGTCTGGGAATTTTACCACACTTAAATAGCAGATTGCTATTTAGTCCACTGAAACCCGTAGTTTTAAAGGAAGTCTACAGGTTTTGACAGATTTCAGCAGTGGACTTACGTTTTATCTGGGAATTTAACTAGACTTAAATAGCAAATTGCTATGTAGTCCACTGAAATTTGTAGTTTTAAAGGAAGTCTACAAGTTTTGACAGACTTCAGCAATAGACTTCACACAAATTTGTCGGCAGACTTAAACAAGTCGATTTCAACAGCAAGCTTTAAACAAGTCTACTTTTAAAATCTGCTAAAACATGGACTTCAAAAGTCTTCCAAAAAATTATCTATCAGATATGGGAGACTTACGTGCACCTACAATTCAAAGTAGTTTGATTTTTTATTTACCTTATGATTCTGAAAACCGCGACTTTCATTGCGTTTTCTTTTCACAATGGCGTTTTAGATAATATTATGAACAGGGCCGGCCCAACAAATATCAAAACATGTGGCTGCCTAAAGAAAAAGAAAAAATATATGCCCTCAATATTATTCGAACCCTGGTTGATTTACAATCAATGATAACAGAACCATTAGACCACAATAAAGAATTTGTTCAATTTTGTTGCCCCAAATTCTTATTAAAATTTTGGTGCCTAAAGCTTGTGCTTTTTTTTTTTAGCCTCGGGCCGGGCCTGATTATGAACAAACGAAACAAACCAGCAAAACATATTGCTCTCTTAATCAATATAATCCAAAATCAAGAACGAGAAGATGAAATATTGTGTCTAATATATTTCATCAATGTTGTTAAAGTTTTAGGCTTTGGAGAACTATGAATCAATAGTTTTTGGTCGGTGAATCTTTAGTTTTAAAAATAGAAGTGTTGAAAAAAGAAGATGAATGGTGCATCAAGAGGAAGAAGGTAACGTCCTTTCCTAATTTAAGTAATTGTATTTCCTTATTTAATTAATTTCGTTATTAATTAATACTGTAGTGTTTTAACTATCTTAAAATCATAATATTCAAGCGTAATATAGGAAATACATATTATTGAGAATCTGAAAATATTAAGAAGTTATCTTGGCTACTCTAATTTTTATTATAGCTTACTAGGTGTTTGTCTGCGCCCTGCGCGGATGATATTAAATTCTACATATTTTTTGGATCACAAGATACTTTTGATCTAAATGAATTTTGACTACTCTATAGTTACTTAAAAAAGAGAGTTAGAACAAAACAAAAAAATTGTATTTTAAATATTTCGAAATGATCTTGAGTCCCAAGTCTTAATGTTTCACTGGTTAAAATTCGATTTTGGTTTTACAATTTCAATCACAAACAATTACGATTTTAAACCAAGCAAATACGATTTTTGAAGAAGCAAAATATTTTAAAAGCTAACTCCAATAAAGTTTCAACACACACAAAACATGAGAATTTAGTAGAGTCGAGAAGGACGAACAACAATAAGTATTTTGTCCATAGACCAAAAAGACAGTCAAGATAAAAAACTACTGATTTTTGTATTTCATGGAAAGGATCATTAACAACCAAGATGTCAAATAATTAATACTTCCAGAAAGTGCATAATGATTGATCATGCATGAGGAGGATCAGGGATTCCATTCTCGGGCCAGAAGATGACATTTTGATAATCATCTTTTGCATATTCCATGAAATACCAGAAATCATTACTGGATTAAAACAATTGTGAAAAAGATTTGTTAGTATGGTTTGTAATAATAAATCTCCTTTTTGAGTTTGTGATATGATTTTAGTCCGAAGAAAATTACTTACTGGAATGGACACTCCTCAATAGCATCCATGTTCTCAGTATCAAAGTCTAGCATTGATTACGTAAATTTACCTTCCAAGACAAATTCACCTAAATAAGAATAACCAGTCATGTTTATATCATGAAGTTAAATTGTTAAGAATATTCTTTAGTAAGGCTGATTACCATCTTCTTCGAGTAAATCCCAGTATTTAAGTACACAAACGACGCTTTTTTTTCCATTATTGTGTAACTGAGCAGAAACTAATGGTAACTGGGCAGCAACTAATGGATTTACATTTCTATTTAGAGAAGTCAGCCACATTATCTCAAACTCATCCGTGAGAAAACCAACATCTCTACAACTGATTTCATTACCACTACAAATGCATAGTAAGTAAACTAATCAATTTGTTTTTCTTTTTTTTAAATATATGACTTTACTTACAATATATCCCCAAGGGTGAAGTAAAGCACTTCCTCTTGTTTCCAATTAACTTCGAGAACGCCTCCAACAAAATCAACTAAGACAACATATTTATATAAAAAAAAAAAAACATGGATCATAGTATAATGTGACTAACAAAATATGTTCTGGTCACAAAAAAAATGAATGCAATAAGAAATAAACTCATCAGTAAAAAATAAACTTACCAACATTCATTTTCTGATAAACTGATCCATAAAGCAGATTACTGATTTGTTGGAAATATTCATGTGATCTTTCTAATGGAGGATCAAATTTTTTAATCATGATCTTGTCGTTGATAAAAATGTGCTTCCTATGCTCGGTGAATTTTTTGACATAAGGGTTAGTGGATTTTCCAAAATTTTCAACTCTATACATTCTCCTCTAAGGAGAGCATACTCGAAGGTGTCCAAGTTACAAAACTTGTTACATGAAACTATTTGAAATTTTCTCAAAGACATAATTAATTAATTTGTGATTGAGTAAGTAAAAAAATATGAATATAAGAAATGATATTTGGTTTATATTATTTAGTTTTATTTTATATATACTTAATGACCATCAATTATTACGTTCATCTTTATCTGTGCGATTAGGGAATCCAAAAGACGCAACCGATTACGAAAAAGAATCTGTATTCATCATTAAGCTTGCAAAAAGATTATAAGAAAAACATCCAAGTATTTTAAAGAGAATTTATTATCAAGTTCAGAGAGTTTATTATCAATGGTAATTTGCAATTTATGATTGTTTAGTCTATCACCGAGTGTTAGAGTTCGAGTTGTAAGAGTCTGGTCGGAGTTTCATTCAAGCATTCACGGTCATGTTCTAAGGATGTTGCTAAAAGACATCCGAGTAAATTTCTATAATACTCTGTATTTTCATCTATAAACCTAAATAACAAATTGCATTCACAAATTATATTTTTTTTAGGGAGAGTAGATAGATGCAAAAGGCTATGGTTTTGTTGTATACTTGTTTGTAAACCAAATTAGTCAATACCAATGGTACGATCTAACCAATTTTTTGGTTGTCCCTTGCCTGGACAACCATATGAGTAGACCATCAACCATTATACCCAATGGTCTGGTAATCTACTTCACCGAAGAAACCATGGTTCATTATCTAGATCTACCATCCGATCTTGACGAAAACTTTGCAGAAACACCACATATTCTTGCTAAAACATATGTCCATGGCAGATCATATGGTAAGTTTTAAATTATTATTTTTAGTTGCTTTTTATATGTTTAATATTAGTAACTATAAAAACAATTTCAGTTAATATTATTGGAGGTATTCATAGCATTGTTAATCTTGGCGATGAGCAAGTCAAGTTTATTATCACTTGCACCAGGTAATTGTTTTTTGGAAATTGTTTTTTATTGAGATTTTGTTAGTTGGTTGCTTCATTAAATTTTGCTTTATATAAAATGCAGTGGTTTTAATCTAACATGTTACGCTAGATGTTCATGTGCAAATCATATGAAATTTTTTCGTGATATCTATGGAGATTAACAATAACATGTAGCCTCCGATTCTGGAAGGTCAAACGACAAAATGGTAAGAAATTGCTTTCTTAAATATGTATTTATATGTTCTAATATTTATACAATTGCCATACTGTAGGTCAGAATATTCTTGTCTCTGAAGATGTCTCAGAAGTAGTAGAAGCTCCAGTAACAGTTGAGGCAATCCAAAATTTGGAAGGATCATGGGAACATTAAATATTTTTTATAAATAAAATTCAGTATCCTGTAAAATATATATATGCTATATTATAAAATTTTAAATAAGTTTAAATAACTTTTAATCTAGATTAATGAATAAATTACACATGTCTTTTATGGTAAACAATCCTGACAATTCTTTAAATACCTAGAACACATCCAAAGTTCTGAGCTGACCTCTAAACTCGATTAATGTGTTAAACTGATTCTGAGATTATATTGAATTGAATAAAATTATAGTTCATCAATAACATCAACTCCAAAGTCAGATATGATAGCTGCAATGGACGAGCCATCGCAGCTATCTTATCTGACTTTGTTGACCACATCCACTGAATGTGTAGCAATATACTTGAACACTGTTCCAACCATCATCAACCTAAAAAAAGAAATATGAGAAACATACTCTCAAAGAACTAATAGTTTTCTTGTTCAGTAAGTTACCTAAACTGTCACCAACCTCGAAAGTCTTTTCGGTAACCTAATTCTAATGCTCCACACAAGACGACGTGTAACCAGCATTCTCTTTCATGTTTTTTGGTGGTGTAAAAGATTCCCATCTCTCCTTGACCTTCGAATATCTGTAATGGATGAGAGAGAATTCGAGAAATGAGTAGTTAAACAAACCTTGTTTCTCTAGAGTGATGGTCACACAAATGAGAACTGTATGAATGGTCTGTTCTCTCTTCTTCTCTCAAGGTCGATCAAGATTTAAGATTCTATCTGTTGCATAGAAGCAGAAGAAATAAAAAATGACGAAGAACATCTTCTAAACTCGAAAATTCTCAGGCCTTTGTATTCTCTGAATCTTGTTTGTATCATATACAATCCTTCTCTTAACTAATGACACAATTGATCTCTTTCTTTACTTGTCTCTCCCTTTTCTACGTCGATCTCCTCTCTCTGACATCTCCGCTTTCATCACACCAATTTTGAGCCATACAAACGACTCAACACCGCCTCAAGAACCACCTGTTCCTTATACCTGAGTCTGAGAACGATCCGATTGATCAAGATCTGCATTGGCTCAAAGACGATAAAGAATGGAGTTAGAGTTTTGAAAGTGAATTGGAGGAGATGTGAGAGTCCAGATTACCTGCCTTGCTTGGACAACACGAAATCCATCAAGAAGCTAAAGTTGAAGAGGAACATGGAGCTTGCCATGTATTCTGAATATTATTAAATCAAAGTAAATAATAAACAAAAAAAAACTCTAGAATACCATGTAAAAAAACATATATCTTGATGATAAAAACCAAACATTATAGAGAACAAAAATAGAAAAAAGAAACCAAAAATATAGAAAGTCAAGTCAAATAAAATCGGCCCTCTTCGTTTGACAGTCGCTAGCGATAGCGATCCGCGATTGCGATTACATATTGTTCTGTTATCAATCGCAGGACCAGCGATCAGTCGCAGCGATCAACGATTTTGATTTTCAGTCGCTGGGACTTTTCAGCGATGCGATTTGTTTCTTCTGCGATCAGTCGCTACGATCAATCGCGCGACTGACAAACGAACAACAAGCATCAATCGCGGGTCGCAGCCTCAATCGCTAGTCGCAGCCATAATCGCTAGCGTCTGTCAAACGAACATCTAATTACGAACGCTCCTTTGGGGAATTCCTAGGGACCTGGCTGAATACCATTCCTATGAATCCAGTTCATCATACATCCAACTGAAAGAATCATCACATTAGAAATTGTCACCATTTTTTTTTGGTCTCCTTTTGCATACCCTACATGTTTTCTATATCCATATTCACTGTGAATGTCAAAAAAAAAAAAAAAAAA